>CAUYON010010022.1:0-18626 GCA_963573935.1 Arctocebus calabarensis | reverse complement strand
TCATTGTTGTTTGGCGGGCCCCAGCTGGATTCGAACCCACCAGCTCAGGTGTACATGGCTGGCGCTTTAGCCCGCTGAGCCACAGGTGCCGAGCCAACACAGCAACACTGTTGATGTCATCTATGATGTCATGAGGGTGACGGCCATCAGCATTGCAGCCCACCAACTGGGCTGTTCCCAGGATCTCTTTAATGCTTCCAGAGAGTTCTCTGGCTAAAGATCAGTGCTGCATCTGTCTGGCAATGTTGACAATTTCATCAAAAGTGATATTTCCCTTGTGATTAATTTTTTTTAGTTTCTTTCTGTGTCTCAGTGGTTCCTTGAGGGCTTTAATGCCTAGGGCAGAGGCAGAAGGTACCACTTCAATCTGTTTTGGATAGTTAGTTTCACTGTAATCCTCTGACTCTTCCAATCTCTGGTTGCCTTGGCAATGTCAACACCAACCCATTTGGGAGACAAACCCAGGGGGCCGATCTTGGGGACCAGGGCAGACGTGGCACTGATTTTCCACTGGTGCACCTCAGGTACCTGACTTTGATCTCGTTGGAGTCGAATTTAGGGGACTGGTGGAGGCGGCTGGTATTGGATGAATCCGGATTTGGGACAACTAAAGAAAGTTGCACTTTGACTTCCTCTGAGCTGAAAAGCAAAATCATACTTAAATCTATTAATGAAACTTGATACCACGAACATTTTTTCATTACAATTTAGAATGTCTTTTTTAAGGAAAACGTTACTTGTACCAAGGATTACTATCAAATGCCCTCATTGGGCCAGAGACCCTTGTGGTGTTAGCAAAAAACTTGCCTGTCTTGTAGCACACTACCTACACTTGTGAGTTGCCCAGCCAATCAGTGGCCTACATTCCAAGCTCTAAAAATGTACACAAGAATGTCTTTTTAATGAGTGTGTTTATATTCCATTGTATGGATTTATCATTTTTTCATTGCTCTGATTTTCACTGGTTTTTTAATTATTTTACTTTCATCCTTAACATTAGCATAAACTTCCTTTGTATCCGTATCTGTGACTCATCTTACAAGACAGGCTTCTGTAGGAAAATTACTACGTTGAAGAGCAGCTCTGTTTTGAGACTGTTAATACATGTTGTCAAATTGATATTCAGGAATATTGTACCAATTTAGGCCCAAGGAGTGTCTTTGAGGAAGAAGCTAGAAATTATTCATGACTAGATGGATCCATTGGGGAAAATAAGAGGTGCCAGCCATATACACCAGAGCTGGTGGGTTCGAATCCAGTCCTGGCCTGCCAAACAACAATAATAGCTACAACCAAAAAATGGCGGGGTGTTGTGGCGGGTGCCTGTGGTCCCAACTACTTGGGAGGCTGAGACGAGAGAATCGCTTGAGCCCAGGAGTTGGAGGTTGCTATGAGCTGTGATGCTACAGCATTCTATCTAGGGTGACAGCTTGAGGCTCTGTCTCCAAAAAAAAAAAAAAAGAATTAGGAAATGGATGTGATTTATGAATTTGCCAATAAGTTTCATTGTGTTCGCTGATGGTCGGTCTGCAATTTTGTATAGAAAAAAATATCCAGTTTTTTAGCATTCACTCACCCTTAAACTCATTTAAATTAAAAACACCGTAATCTAAATCCATTTTAGAAAACAGCTAATAAAACTGTTAAAAAATAAAAGAAGTCCAATTTCCTTAGCATTCACTCATTCATTCAATATTTTTCAATGCCTATTTTGTGCCAGGCACTCTGGGATGTTTCCAGTGACAAGGCAGATACGATCCCGGTACTTGAGGAGTTTTCATTCTATTGGGAATAAAAGCTGAGGAGACTGCTATATAAGTACAGGCCTTTTCCCTTACATCAGGAGTGTCAACCTTTGACTTCTCTGGGCCACAGTGGAAGAAGAGTTGTCTTGGGCCACACCTTAAATACACAAACACTAACAAAAACTGATCAGCAAACAAAAAGGTCCCTGCATATCTGCCATCACAGATAAGCCAAAAAGTCCTTACATAATAATCTTAATTATGCAGTGGCCTATTCAGAGAGCCTTTTAAAATGGTCCAACAGTTCCCAACTTTGTGATCACTAACATAGAAAATGTAGATATCTAAGTAATAGAACGTCTTTGGGGGTTTTATTTGATATTTTTATACTATAAAAATAAAAACAACAAGTGGGCAACATAAAATTAATGGGATATTTGACATTGTATTTGAGAAACTAATGCTTTGGTCTCTGGTTCAGTGGAAATAGTGGCAATTCTCAGTGAGTTCTCAAAGTTCTAATTTTGGTTCTAATTTTACTCTTCTGAGATTTTATCTTTTTTTTTATTCTTTTAGCATTCTGTACACTAACACAAAGGTAAAAGAAAATGACTGAAACTTAAATGTGAAAGAACAGTTCACAATGAAATCCACAATTTTATACATTTTTCTTACTTATAAATCAATGAAAAATGGCCAGTTATTATAAAAACAGAACAAATCATACCATGAAAGAATCAAAATGTAGAAAAATTCATAAATATATGTCCAACGATGAAAAATGTTGCATGTGTGTTGTCTTCACATCCTTTTCTTCTGTGTGCTTACCTACAATACATTGTTTCCTCAGGTAAATGCAACCCTATACTTATTCTTACATATTCTTCTGTCTGCTCCAGGACTCTATTCATGTAGCCATCCTGGCAAGCCAGGACTCTTTGATAATTCACTCCTGAATTTAATTTTGCCACAACCAGCCGTCCAGTAATTTGCTTTAAGAAGTCACTAGGGGTTTGCTTCTGAAGACTCATTGTAATAATCTTGGGAGACAGGAAACCTGAGTTCTAATCCCTGCTCTGCTACTTAATTAGCTGTGTGACTTGGGTAATTCATTATTTCACCTCTCATGGCCCCAGGTTCCTCATCTCATGGCGGGGATCTAGAACCCTCACTCCAGATGCCCCGATGAGCCTGGCCTGCATGGATGATCGCTGTGAAAACCCTCTAATTTTACTCTTACTGTACTTCATTCTTGAATATAGCTGCTCAAAAATATAGGTTCTAACAAAAAATGATCACACAAATATGGTTACGATTGCAAAGCAAGGGATATTTGTCTCTGGGAAGACAGGACCTGTAAAAGTCCAGTAAAGAGATCTGATCAAACTTTTTTTTTAAGTTGAATGTCAGATTGCAGCTCTGTGGATTCTATTTGAAAATTGGCAGGTAACATATTTATGTTGACTGAAAATGGAGTTGCAAATCAACCAAAATATTGATTATTTTCCCAGAAATCTTAAAATCTGTTCTCAAATTCTTGTATCAAATCAAAAAGCAAGGCTGCACATTTTTCACTATTCACGGGACTGTGGTTAGTCAACATGCCAAAATGCATAAAATTGTTTGCTTTAATTTGAGCTTTCCATAATTTTAGTTTCATTTGGAATGCTGTGTTAGGGTTTGATAAATTGGTTTTCACCTTGATCACCTTGAAGATACATGTTTAACTCATTTAAATGAACTGTTAAATCCGCCTAAAAATGCTAAATCTGTAAGCCAGTTTTCATAGTCAAGTTCTGGCAAAAATTTGGTTTTTGATACCATAAATGACCTGATAACATGTTGTAAAACATAAAATCTTTTCAACATTTGGCCTCAACTTAGTCATCTTACTTCTAAAAAGTAGATGGTATCGTTATAGTTAGCATTAGGAATTCCTAGACTTGGTGACGATTCAATTCACAGTCTTGATGACGATTTGCATGATGTCATCCATTTGTAAAGCTTTTGTGCATAAAAATTTTCTCAATGTACTGTGCAATGATATTTCATCAAATGTGAGTTTTGGGCAGCAATTGCATTGTCTTCTGTTTAGTTTTACAAGTCCCCTTCTTTTATCTACCATTGTCAGGGCACCATCAATAACTATACCAGATATGTTGACAACGAACAAAGAAAAATCACTTTAACATATGTTTTACTTCTTCATGTAATCTACTGATTTAATTATATCTTTTAATGGCACTAAAGAAGCCATTTCTTCTGTGGCATTACATTTGTCATCAATACCTCCAATGATAATAGCAAGTTGACCCTTTTTTTTAGCATCAGTGCTGTATCCATCTCCAAAGCATAAAATTTAAAATTAGGAGATTTAGTCTCCATACATCTTTCAATAAATTTTCCAATTTATTCAATTTGCCTGGCTCTAGCCTGGTAAGACAAACTGATTTTAGAAATATCACCTTTTTTTTTTTTCAAGGCAAATTATACTTCCAATACTTCCCATACATTGCTTAATAAACTCAACATCAGTAAGTAGTTTAGAGTTTTTGCTGTTAAATATGCTACTACATACCTTGCTTTTATAATAAATCCAACCGAGTTGTAACTTTAAAAAAAAGTTTTTTTCTGGAGAAGACAGACTTTTTTTTTCAGGTCTGCTATCTTGTCCTTAGGACAAATCTTTCATATGCATAGAATTTGACAGCATGTTTTTGCAAATGTTTTCCAATTATAGTCTTTGCAAATGTTTCTCTGCAAATTGAATAGAGTGCCTTACTATTTGCCTTGACAAAAAAGTAGTTATCTATCCAATTTTCATTAAACAATCTTCCTTCCTCTGTAATTTTTTTTTGGGGGGGGGTTCTGTTTTCTTTTGAGACATTGTAGAAACCATTCTGTGATTAAAAAAATAATAATAGATAAGGGACTATATTTACTTTTATTTTGAAAATTAATTAATAGGAAAATAGAAAGCAAGGTTTGGGCCCTTCTGCATCTTGGCTATTGAGGCAGGGTGAGGTGGAGGTCGGATTGTAAAGCATGGTGGGCGGTGTGAAGTACCACAGAGGTGTCAAGTACCTTTAATAATCAAATAAGACTGCTTTACCGGGCAGGTGCCTGTAGTACTACCTACTCTGGAGGGCAAGAGGATCACTTGAACCTGGGAGTTTGAGGTTGGTGTGAGCTATGTATGATGCCGTGGCACTCTAGCAAGGGTGACTGTGTGAGATTATGTCTCAAAACAAACAAACAAAAATGCATATCTGACTTGCAATGGTAGGTTGAAATATAATTAATTGCTGCCTCACCATCAGGAACACAGGTTACGTCTGGTGGTGTGAATCGAACTGTGCTTGGAAGATAACACACTGGAAGTTACACATCGCCATAAAACTGAAGCCAAGCATGAGTACAAATAATGAGAATGTTTGTGTGTTTATGTGTCATTTTAACATTATATTATCATTTTTGAGCATGAACTTTGTTTGTGAACAACAAAGTTCATGCTCAAAAACCACACAATCGAGTTCCAGCAAAAACATCACAATAAAAAGTCTCATTGTGTTTTAAGTAAGTTTACGATTTTTGTATTGGGCTGCACTCATAGTCATCCTGGACCACATGTGGCATGGGTTGGACACCCCTGCCTTATATGAACCCGAATCCTCCTTTCTCCCACCTCTTTGTTTCTCAGTCAGATAATAAACATTTATTGAGTTTTTCTTACATGTAGGTGAGCTTGATCCTCTCATTTATATTTATTGCACTGCCTCCAGGAAGCAAACACTATCGTCCACAAAACAGCTTCAAAAAGGAGGCTGGCAAGGTGAGGTAACTTGCCTAAAGATACAACTAGCTTAGAGAGAATCAGCACCAGGTAGTCTGCCTCCAGGCTCTAGGCTTCACTTTGGGCTATCTCCTTGCCTCTTCAGATGGATGTTGTTGATCTTGTTACCTTAGCCAGTATTGCCCCTCTCCTCCTCCCCTTCTCATTGATTCGATAAAGTTATACCATAAAGGAAAAAAAAGTTTATTCCCTATATTTTCACACTCAACACAGAACACCACAAACCAAGCAATCTCTGGTGGACACTGAGTATCTCGTAATTTAATTCGATTCTTACATTACCTGGAGATGGTGTCAGGTCACACAGATTGAGGACTCAGTCCCACAAGACTGCTCCCATTTTGGAGCATGCTCCAAAGCAGTGTGTTGTCATCTATACTTCTTACTACCTGGCTCCAAACCAAGGTTCTCCTGACCTTCTCCTTAGAATGGGTAATTCATTAAGGAAAACACTTACTTACATTTACCAGTTTATCAGAAAGAATATTAGAAAAGATACAAATGAACAGTCAGATGAAGAGATGGAAAGGGTATGGTTTGGGAGGGTATGCAGGTCTCATACCCTCTCCAGCCACATCAACCGTTTAGCAACCCAGAACTCATCTCTGTCTTGTTGTCTAAGAATTTTATAGACCTGGGTGGCACCTGTGGCTCAGTGAGTAGGGCACTAGCCCCATATACTGAGGATGGCAGGTTCCAACTTGGCCCCGGCCAAACTGCAACAACAACCACAACAACAAAAATAGCCCCCGCTCGGCACCTGTGGCTCAATTGGCCAGCCACATACACCTGAACTGGTGGGTTTGAATCCAGCCCAGGCCTGCCAAACAACAATGACTGCTGCAACCAAAAAATAGCTGGGCGTTGTGTGGGTGCCTGTGGTCCCAGCTACTTGGGAGGCAGAGGTGGTGGGTGCCTGTGGTCCCAGCTACTTGGGAGGCAGAGGCAGGAGAATTGCTTGAGCCCAAGAGTTGGAGGTTGCTGTGAGCTGTGGTGCCACAGCACTCTACCCAGGGCAACAGCTTGAGGCTCTGTCTCAAAAAAAAAAAAAAAAAAAAAAAATCCAGGCATTGTGGTGGGCACCTGTAGTCCCAGCTAGTTGGAGACTGAGGCAAGAGAATTGTCTAAGCCCAGGAGTTAGAGGTTGCTGTGAGCAGTGCTGCTACAGCACTCTACCAAGGGCGACAGAGTGAGACTCTGTATCTAAAAAAAAATTATAGAGCTTTATCCTGGCCCACTGCTCCCTTCTCATAGGTTAGTCAGGAGAGCTGACATTATGTTTTTTTTGCTGATTAGGCTATCTAGGGGTCTCACTCTAAAGTAGCCTCATTAGCATAAACTCAGGAGTTTTGAAAGGACTTATTGTGAATAACAAAAGACACTCCTGTCACTCCGGAAATTCTAGGTTTTAGGTCTGTAATTAGGAATCTTGGACAAAGACCGTATTATACCATCATCATTCATGTATTAGTTTAATCTACTGTACATATTTCTCTGTAGGGTTTACAAACTCTGTGATATACATCCCCTCCACCCCCCAGCAGAATTCATCCAATCCTCTTTCAGTGAGGTTTATGTATCAGTATCTAGGTCTGGTTTTGTTTTAATTTCTTTATTTTTTTGAAAATCTATCTGTATGCACAGCATACAGAAATAAAACACAATGATTGTTTAAGTCATTTTTCTTTTGTCTTTTCCCCACTGAGGCTGCTCTGATGTTCTTGAAAATAACCCAAAGGTTTTAGTTTTCTTTACAGAATCAGATGAGTGGAAACATTTAAATTTCAGCTGTGACCAAGAAAGAGCAGTAAAGATACACACAGTTGTCTAAGAATCTTCTGCTAAAAGTTGAGAATGGTTTCAGACTTTTCAAAATAACAAAGAAGCTGCTATTTCTTTTTACAAAATGTGCCCTGGCTCATAGAGCACTATTCTCAGGTATTCTGTTCACTCCTCAGGATGGAGATCTTGCCAAGGTGTTCTATCTAAGTCCCTGCTAGGATTACCTATTGTTCTAGAAACCCAGACATTGTCCTGAATTTAGGATACAACTAAAACATAAATTTTAGGTGCTACCATTTCATTGTTAGTGGTGAATTTAGGTTCACATTCACCTTGGTTTAGCAAATGTTTCCTGGGGCCACATTTCAGATGAATATTTAAAATACTTAAGAAAACAATTCATCTTGCAGCTCTTTGGAACACTTGATAGTCATCTCCACTTGCATGAAAGTAATTTTAACACATTATCTTCTTTATTCATTACACTTTCACCTCAGAATGAACTTTGGCTGAGACTGAATTGAGTAAGCAATTGAGAGTGATTAATTTTATAATTCAGACTTTTACTACATTATTCTTGTATCAGGATGAAGTGAGGAATGGAAAAAGTGCGCCACAACACAGAAATCATTCAAAAAATACTTGTGGGCTCGGCGCCTGTGGCTCAACGGGCTAAGGCGCCAGCCACATACACCTGAGCTGGCGGGTTCGAATCCAGCCCCAGGACCCGCCAAACAACAATGACGGCTGCAACCAAAAACATGGCCGGGCGTTGTGGCGGGCGCCTGTAGTCCCAGCTACTTGGGAGGCAAAGGCAAGAGACTCGCTTGAGCCCAGGAATTGGAGGTTGCTATGAGCTGTGATGCCATGGCACTCTATCCAGGGTGACAGCTTGAGGCTCTGTCTCAAAAAAAAAAAAAAAATACTTGTGGATTAAATAAACCAACAGTTCATGTTTTTTTCTTTTCACAAGATAAATGAAGAGAAACTCGTCGTCGTTTAGCAAAGTCTGCCAGGGAATATGTTGTTAAGCGCTTTTTGAAGTCAGCTATTTAGCACTTTCAACTCTGGCACCAAAGGTCTTGGCTCCTGCTTTTTTTCTTTTTTGAGACAGAGTTTTACTCTATCACCTTGGCTAGAGTATCATGGTGTCATCACAGCTCATAGCACCCTCATACACTTGGTCTCAAGTAATTCCCCTGTCTCAACCTCCCAGGTAGCTGGGACGATAGGCTCCTGCCACCATGCCCAGCTAGTTTTTCTATTTTTAGTACAGACAGGGTCTTGCTCTTATTCAGGTTGGTCTTCAACTCCTGAGTTCAAATGATCCTCCTGCCACAGGCCTCCCAGAGTGCTAGGATTATAGGTGTGAGCCATTGGGCCCTGACCGCCTACTTGGTTCTTGCTACTTCCTTGGCTACACCCTCATTGGTCACTTGTGATACTCTTAGGTCTTAAGAAGGATGGATGCTTTGCTGTGCTCATTCATTCATTCAATTAACACATGTACTGAGAGTTTACAGGGACTAACTACTCTTACAAGCATAGGGAGTTAACAGCAAACAAAACAGACAAAAAAAAAAATTACTGCTGCGTGAAGCTTACATGGGGCACACATTGGTCTTTGTGTGTTTCGATCCAGACAGTGAACATAATGAAGCATAAAATATACAGAATGTTATAGGAGGCGAAGTACTATGCAGGACAATAAAGAAAGGAAAGGGGAATACAGGGTGTTCTGTATATACTAATTACAGTTTCTGTACAGTTTCTGTAGTTTACTGCTACATTGCAAGACAGCTTAGAACAAATTCTTCAATATGTATAATATCAAATTAGAGAATGATGGTATGGGCAAAAGTGATTGACCACTTAAATTAAGAGGGTTCCCCCCTTCCCCTCTTTCTCCATATTCCTCCTTTCCATTCTTATTCCATTTTTCTCTTTTATTATTGTTGTTCTACTTTAGCGAGGCATTAGAATGGTGGGATAGAGTACAGTTTCACTTACCAGAACCTAAAGCCAGTTATCCTTGTGAGCTTCTGTTTCCTCATCTGGAAAATGGGAATACAATATATTTTGTAGTATTGTGAGGATTAGAAATGAAGCATGTTTGCAGAATGTCAGTGTCTAATTGTAAGCCTCTTTAAATGGTAGCAATTATTAGTAGAGATACATCTGCTCTTACACAAGTAAGTGAACAACATGTGCCAGCGTAGAAGTAACTCTCTGGGAAATTCAGGACAAAAGGGAATAGGGCCCACAGAAGGTACAAGTCACACAGAATAGTTAGCTACTTACTGCTGACAGAAAGCCTTACTAATTAATACCCTGTTGGAAATGGATAGGATGTGAGCCTCATACTGTTGAGATGCGCACGTTTGCACGTATAGATGTATTTCCTTCCATAGCACGGATTTAGCTTTTCCCAGCGAAAGTTTTTGTTATCGTTATTAAACACGAGAATCTTGTTACCCCAAATGACAGCAATAAGCATACCGCAGCCACGCACTTTTATGAATAGAAATCCACTTAATCCTTCAGTGACCCTATGTGGCAGGTATCTACAGATATTTGGAAAGATGCCCCGCAGGGCGGGCTCAGAGGTGTGGGAACTATTGTGGTGTCCAGTTAGCCGGGCAAGCACGAGGATACCAGGGCAGGTGTTCCCTCTCTTTCACAGTCCCTGAGTTGGGATTCATGTTTCCTTTTGAGAGAAAAGAAACTTGCAGGAGTCGTGAAGATCCGTTAGTTCCTTTGGGGATTCTCGTAAGAGTACTTGAAAGGGGTGGCGTCCTCCTTTTCCTCTGCCTCTAAAGAATGTGATGAGGGCCCAAGGGAGGTGTGACTCCTCACTCCACGCCCCAACTTCAAAGCTGCTTCGGACCCGAATATACGAGTTTAACTCTGGGTTAATTAAGCTTTTACAAAGAGGGGCGGGGCCTCCTCAGGAGGTAAAGGGGCGTGCGAAGGCCCTTCCCCCGCCGATTGGCTGGAACAAATGTCCATCCCGTCTCCCTCCCGCCCCATCTCCCGGTGGCCTCGCGGCGGGGCCGCTGGCGTCGAGGAGGATAGTGGTGCCAAACTGGCAGGGGGCGTGACCCGAGAAGGCGGCGCGAAGGGCGTGTCGGGGCGGGACCCCGGCTGCGCGCGCGTCACGGCTTGCGGCCCCGCCCCCGAGCCCCTCCTCCTACTCGGCTGCCTTCTCCCGGCTTGGTCCTCTGGCAGGCTCAGTCCTCGCTCCATGTTCCACGCCGCGGCCTCGTTCCCCCGCGAAAGCCAGCCAGCGGCCGCAGCGGGCACACGCACGCCCCGCGTCTCCCGCGCACGGCCCCCGCCTCTCCCCACGAGCGCGCACCTCGCGCGCAGACTCACGTTCGTTCTCCCTCCCTTGCTGGGGTCTCGGCGGTAGCGGCAGCAGCCGGCAGACCGCGCGGGGCAGCACCGTAGCGGCCGCCGCAGGCTGGCCGGCCGGCCATGGAGGCGGATGGGGCCGGCGAGCAGATGAGACCGCTACTCACCAGGGTAACGAGCAGGGTGAGGGCGCCGCGGCGGAGGGGTTCCTGGGCTGGGGGAGGGCGCGGAGCAAGGCAGACAAAGGCGGGGACACGGCGGGCGTCGCGTTTCAGCCACCTCGTCCTGGGCTCGGCTTCCCTCCACCTCCCGGCCGCCGGCGCGCCTCGCCATCCCCTTTGTGTGGCTGCCCGGGGCGCGGATGCGAGGGGGCGGGCGGCGGCGCCGGAGAGGCCGGAGTCGGGGCGGCCGGCTGAGCTCCATGGGCATCCTCGTCTTGGCTCGAGCGAGCCCCCGGCATCCCGGCGGGGGCCTCTTTTGACCCCAAGCATCTTTCCTTCCTTTCCGCAGCGCTGGCCTCCCCTGCTTCGCAGCGTTCTCACCAGCCCGGGTCCCGCTTCCACTTGGCGCTGTTGAGATTAGCCCCTCGAAAACACATCTTTCTTGTCCTTTTAAGGAGGACCGCGGCTCCACCTGTCTCTAGCCCAGGCAGTGGCGAAGAGCTGGTGCGAATCGTTCCCCCTCTTTCCGAGTCTCCCCACTCGGCCCGCGGTGTGCTTTGTTCGGTGAGTTCTCCGGCCGCGTGGACTAGCCGCCTTCCTATGCGGCCAGGGCTGCTTTTCGCTGTTGCCTGCCAAGCCTGCCTCCTCTTACGCCTTGGACCCGAGGCATATCCTCCTGCCGCAGGCCAAGTAGAAAGTGAGGGGTGTCTTAAGCTCTCTGCTGTCCCTTTCTTCACCATTCTAGCAAAAATCACGTTTCCTGGCTTTGGCTTCAGAGTTGGTGGGGAGTGGGGATGGACGTTCAAAAGGCCAGTGTTCTTATTTGTGGTGATGGATGAGTGACCATGCTCATGAAACAGACTTCCTGCTTTCGTGTAGAGCACATGTGTCCCCACGGTTGTGATTCTTTTCTCCCTTCCTAGTTTGTGACTCAAGGAGATGGAAATTATGAATTTTCCTACTTGCAGTTTTTACTCTGTGACGAGCAAGGTTAGGAAAGTTGCATGGAAAATTTTCCAGTCTTTAACAACAGGAAAATTGCTTTTCATGTGTTTTTATTGAGGAGTTTTCCTTAAAACACCTGCTCCTTCTCCTTTTAAAATTTAAGGTTATTGTTAAGTCCCCAGAAAGTAGTCATTTATTGTTTCAATGTATATGTTCTTTAAAGAAGGAGGACATTAAGTCTCCAGACAGTAAAGTCATTTAGCAGGTGTCATTGGGAAGATCAGTGGGAAACCTATTGTAAGGAACTTTCTGTAATTCTTTGTGTGGCCTTTGAGCAGTGTTTTATAACATCTTCTCTAATAGTGTGTGTCCAATACAGTGTTATCTGTTCTTAAATTTATTATTTGCAAATTTTTAGTTGAGCAGTAAAAAGCATCTGAATTTCTGTAACCTTGAATAGAAACCGTGATGAGTTCTCAAATATTACCTAATGAGCTAGCAGAAGCAGCAAATTATAAGGGCATTCATTGCCCTCCGGATCGTTCATACACACTGATTTAAAACCCATTCTGTAGTATCCAACAAGACAGTACCAGGTCTAATAGAAGTTGTATTCAGAGAGGAAGACGGATGGCAAAGGAATTACTTAACACTGCTGTCAATGGCATGGTAGGGGAGCACCTTGAAAGAGTATACTTCCTAAATCTTTGGAAAGATAAATATTAGCTACAGTAAATATCTACAAATCAATAATAGAAATCAAATGCCATAAGGTAACATACAGTCTAAGAATAGAATGAGAGAATAGGAACACTGTTTGCTGTAGAAGACAACATTATGATTTGAAAACTGGAAAGAGGAACTGCTGGCATCAACAAAGTTAAATCTTTGCTCACTCATTTTTCTCTGGTAAATGCAGGCCATAAAAATGAAAGATTACTATATTTGTCAGTCATAACTTTTTTCTAACTCAATGAAGACTACTTACTATAGCCAAAAAAGTAGAATAAAATTAATACTCATAAAATACCATCTTAGGTTTGTGATTATGCAAAAGAGTTTGAATAGATTTGTGGCAGTTTATATTACTCTGAAATTGGAGCCCATCTGCTTCATAATTTAGGCTCCAGGGTTTCTTCTGTTCCTAAAATTCTATAATTTTCACTGATCCTGGTGTTGGGATAGAGGAAAGTCATTTATTTTACAAAAATGCAAATTGTGTTTTGCTTTTGTATAAAAACTCAGTAATTATGGTACACTTCCTTGGACGTGATTTGTTGGTCTTATTTTGGTATATGTTAAGTCCTGTTACAAATAGCACTGTTGAGAAGGTTTCTAAGCTAGCAAGTGATCTTAAAGAAGTAACAATTCTGTTACTACTGGAATTTTGAGACTGTTTAATGAGTTTTGTTATATGATTTCATTCATTTTATGGATTTTTGTTATCTCCTAGGTGCCAGGCGCTGGGTATATAAGCAAATAATGTAGACAGAGTCCTGCCTTCATTGAGTTTATTTTGGCATGTAGAGAGAACATAGTGATAGCATTTACATTCCTGCTAATTCTATTTGCAGGTGCCAGTTAAAACATTTCATGCATCTGTTAGAAATATTTTTTTAAATGATTAGAATAAATGAAAGATACTAACAACCCATTATGAATTTAGTGATGATTAGCAAATGGAAGTTTTTCATGTATATCTGTGATAGCTCCAAAGGTATGTGATATGCTCTAAAGATTTCAGTAACTTTTTTGCCTTTTTTTTTTTTTTTGCAGTGTTTGGCCAGGGCTGGGTTGAACCCGCCACCTCTGATATATGGGGCTGGTGCCCTACTCCTTTGAGCTACAGCAGCTGCTCCCTTTTTTTATTTTTTTAAGACAAGATCTTGCTCTGTCACCTGGGCAAGAGTGCCGTGATGTTGCCATAGCTCACTGTAACCTCAAACTCTGGGATTCAAGTTATCCTCCTGCCTCAACCTCCCAAGCATCTGTGACTATAGGCATGTACGCTAGGCCTTGTTAATTTTTCTATTTTATTTTTTTTGTAGAGATGGTATCTTACTCTTGCTTTGGGTGGTCTCAAACACTTGACCTTAGGTAGTCCCCTTGCCTTGGCCTTCCAAAGTGCTATAGTTACATGTGTGAGCCACTGCATCCAGCCTTTGCCTTATTCTTGGTATCTTTGGGCTACAATTCATGGAATCATAATAGAGAGCAAATCTGTCATCTTGTCCACATGAAACTGTAGGACAGTGGAATTATACTGAAGAATTATTTTGTCAGGTCATTGATACTGGGAAGTACACGGGTTTTCTTCCAAGAGAGATTAAGGTATGAAAATTGGAGTATTCTAGACTCTTGTTTGAGTGTAGGTTAGAATCGAAAGCCAAAGTAACCTAATGGTGGAGGAACCTGGTATATTATTTTAGTGGTATGTGGTGTGCTAACCAATGTGTTCTAAAACTTTGGTAGTCATAATTGTCAACATCCTGTAATGGGTTGTTTTTCTTCCTTTTTCCCTCCCCCCTTTTTACTGTATCTTACCACAAATATGAACTTAAAGCAGATAGTATCTGCAACTGACAAAATGGGCTATTTGTATAAAGGTGCATATGGTACTTCATAGGATTAATGTTGTATGTTAGTCATAAATCACTGTGTGTAGCTTCTGACATATCATAGTTTCTTCTTGTTGGTTGTGGCTACGTCTATAGTTACCACTTTTAATGCATATAGTCTTTTTAGTTTTGCAATAAGTATGTATCAGTAATAAAGCTATTCTAGCTTACAGTGAAATTTGCCTCTTTTTGTTTAGCTAACAGTTTTGCATATTTTGTTGCATTTTTACAATTTGGGGAAATTCAGGATTATTTGTACTTATAATAATTATGAACCACCAAGGAGTCAGTGGTTGACATAGTGTTATGACAAGTGTTTGGCAGTACTGCATTTAATAGCCTTCCTGAGTGCAGAGGGCTAGCCATGACTCTTGTCTTCAATGGGCTAGACATTTTCAAGTGACTACTATAAGAGGATGGCCTAACGCTTCTTCTTTTCTTTTGCATGTTTCCTTTCAGTACTTGGCTTAGGAAGATAATGTGGTTATGATACAGACTTATTTGCATTTTATCTGAAGCTGGTATACCAGTATAGACACGTTCTAGTTTGGCTGTTATAAGCAGATTTTCAGATTTTTTCCAAAAGAATATTCTAAAACATTTTAATTTTTATTAAGCTATAGTTTGGATTTTATTAAGTTTACTTAAGCACTTTAAAAAAATGTCAAAGGGTAAGGTATAATCCACCTTTCATAATAAAATAGAAAAGATGCTATAATGTTTTCAATGCTCTTTTTTTCTTTTGCAGAGATGTTATGTGGACTAGCATAGCATCATTTAATTCTTAGTCTATTCACATTTTGAGCAGTGTAGAAATCATCTTCTCTCTCTCTTTGGATTCCAGGACTGTATTGTTGCTTTTCTGTGAGATTGTCCAGTTTGGATAAGCTGTTGAGTGGCTTGTTATCTTTGATTAGGAATTTTATAAATGGTTATTATACCAATGAAAATAGATTTATACTGGGAAGATATCTCTAAAACAAATTTATGCATAGTAAACCTTCCACCCATCAAGTTCCATGATAGTCCTGGAGATGTTTCTGTTTAAAAAAGTTTTCTAGGCAATACATTTTTTGGTAAGGAATAATTTAAATGAGAATATTGTATCCTATTATACTTTGGCCACTGGAATATTACCTTGACCTAAAAAACATCTTTTTCAAAATCTTAGCACTTTTTAATATTTGCCCTGGTGGGTCAGGGAGGAAGTTGTGTCAAGGAAATGAGGAAAGAGGGATGTCATAGGGTTCCTATTCTGTGTTTATAGCGGATTCCTTTTTTGGCAGACAGGCTTTAGCACAAAGCTTGATGAGAGAAGCGTGTTGAGCTTCAGGATGGGTCATCCTTCTAATTTAATAACTCTTCTATCCTATTCATTTCTCTGACTAAATTAAAAAAGTGCCTAGGTTTTATTTATTTTTTTGATCTACATTTAAAAGTCCCAGATTTTTTTTTTCCTTTCTTGTGAACATTCACATTGCCACATTCATATTTGCAGCTAAATTATATTTCTAGTAGCTGTTGCTGTCAAATGTGAAATATACTGCATTCTAAAAAATCTTTGCTGTTAAGATTCTGTATGGTATAATGTGAATTAAAGACCAACTTTCTTGTTTCTCTAAGAATCTAATTTATTTATGATAAGAGACACTTGTATAAAAATCAGACCCCTTGTAACAATTTCCACAGTTATTTAATTGAATTTACATTGCTTAATATTAATAATTATTAAGCATAACCCCTTTGAGTGTACTTTGGTTTGCACTAAGGTATACCTCTTGGTGAATTCTCTGATTTTTTTCATTAGTGTTGCATGAGAAGTGTTCTGGGTTATGTCCCAGTATTTGGAGTATTAATGTTGCCATAAGTGAAATTGCTTTTCTTTTCTTTTTATATTTAATTAATTAATTTGCTTATTTTTAAGACAGAGTCTTCCGCTGTTGCCCCAGGTTAGAGTGCAGCAGCCCAGCTCATAGCAACCTTAAACTCCTGGGCTCAAGTGATCTTCCTGCCTCATCCTCTTTAGTAGGTGGGACTATAGGTGCCTGTCATGAAGCCTGAATGATTTTTCTGTTTTTAGTAGAGATGGGAGTCTCCATCTTGCTCATGTGGTCTTGAACTCCTAAGCTTCTAGCAGTCCTCTTACCTCAGCCTCCCAGAGTGCTAGGAACACAGGTATTAGCCAGCCTGCCTGGCCTAAAGAATAGAGGTGACCATGGGATTGGTGGATGGACCACTCTAGAGGTCTGTAAATCCTCAGAAATTATGAAAGATTTTGTGTTTGTGTACAATCTTTCCTGTATGCTACAGGGTCAAGTAGCTTTACATTCAGATCTCAAAGGGGCTTGAAATTCAAGAAAGAGCTAAAGTATGTGTTGTGAAAGTTAGCTCAGCTTAGTTTGGTGTTTTCCTTAAAAGTTCATAAAGTTCCTCAGAAAGTTCAGTTAGCTTAAATAGCTGACAATAATTACTGCATTCACCCCCATTTAACATTCTTTTATATTTTGTTTCCCAGAATACTGTTATAAATCTGCAGGAGCTTCTGCATCCAGAAAGTTTGGGAGATCTGACACATACCTTCTGGAGATTCATAATGCATGAAATATATTAAAGGATCTGAGAAATGCTGTTATAAATACCTAAACTTAGATGGGAAAAGAATGCAGCTGTGTGAGGTAGCAATTCCCAGTGGCTCTTACCAAATATGAATAGTATGTCACTAATATGATATTATGGATGTAAGAAAGCAAATCTTCTGATATTGATATATAAGCCCTTTAAAAATATACTTTTTCCTCTGTAAATTAGAATTCACTTTGTTACAGTAACAGGAGAGATTTGAACAATGTATCACTTGAGAATATGCTTTGAAAGCAACCTAATAGGGCACTGGTTGAATAAATTATTGTATAGCCACAAAGTGGGATACTGGAGCTATAAAAAAAGAATGAGGAGGCTTTCTTTGCACTGATATGGAGGGATCTCTAGGATAAATTGACTTAAAAGTAGCAAAGTGGTTAGGTGTGGTGGCTCATGCTTGTATTCCTATCATTCTGGGAAGCCAAGGTAGGTAGATTGCCTGAGCTTAGGAGTTCAAGACTATCCTGAGGAAGAATGAGAGCTGGTCTCCAAAAATAGCCTGGCATTGTGGTGGGCACCTGCAGGTCCAGATACTCAGGAGGCTAATTTAAGAGGATAGCTTCAGCCTAAGAGTTTGAGGTTGCTGTGAGCTATGCCTCGACTGCACTCTATCAAGGGCAACAAAGTGAGGCTCTTGTCTCCACATAAATAAATGAATGAATGAATAAATAAATAAATGGAGAAATAAGAATATAGGTTTATATTTACTAGTATTTGTACATACACACTGGGGTGATAAATAGGAAACTAATGAAAATGGACAGGAGTTGTAGCAAAAGTTTAATATATACTTTTTTGTATAGCTTTCATTTTTGACCCATGCAAATATACTACTTAATCAGTAGAATAGAGGATGATTTCTTTTAGCAATTGCTTTCAGCTGCATACTAAAGTATCCGCATTTTATGAGAGAGGTAAGTATTGTTGATGTCTGATATATACAAAGTAGTTAATTTTGCATATTATAAATATTAAAATGTAATATTTCTATATTTTTGCAATATATTATGAAAAATTGTAATATATTTTTAATATTTTATATTAATTCATAACATATTTTCATAATATATTTCAAAAATATAAAAATATTATATTTTTAATATTTATAATATGCTACATAAATATAAAAGCTGTTAATACATGCCTGTCAGTAAAATCACACACTAAATGCTAATTATATATTGAGTGCACAAATCCTTGGAAAATTTTTAGTTGGTATGTTACTAATGTCCTCTCCACCCTCTTGCTTTCCAAAGAGGTGTAAAGGGAAGGCAACCTGTAAGAAGACAGGAGAGCTGTTGCTACAAATGAAGTGCTTTAGGTATTAGGGAAGTAACTGCTTGATATATTGTTTTTGTTGTTGTTGTTTGTTTGATTGTCTGTTTTTTTTTTTTTTTAATTTTTTTTTTGTAGAGACAGAGTCTCACTTTATCGCCCTGGGTAGAGTGCCATGGCGTCACACTGCTCACAGCAACCTCCAGCTCTTGGGCTTAAGCGATTCTCTTGCCTCAGCCTCCCTAGTAGCTGG
>CAUYON010010020.1:0-23577 GCA_963573935.1 Arctocebus calabarensis | reverse complement strand
AGTCTCCTGCCTCCGCCTCCCAAGTAGCTGGGACTGCAGGCGCCCGCCACAACGCCCGGCCATTTTTGTTTTTGGTTGCAGCCGTCATTGTTGTTTGGCGGGCCCAGGCTGGATTCGAACCCGCCAGCTTAGGTGTACGTGGCTGGCGCCTTAGCCCGCTGAGCCACAGGCGCCGAGCCTCACTTATTAATTTAGCGTGACTCATCCAAAGGCATCTGGACCATGAGCCAACATGCACTGGTGTTCAGTGAGCATTTGAGGTTACGGTTCTTATGAAGTGAAGGGTATAGGTGATCTGTGTTTTTAAAATTGTTTTTAACAGTAAAAACTTTTTTCTTTATTAAATAAAAATGTACAAATAAACTTAAAAATTATACAAGATAAATGAGTGTTTTATTAATATAAACATTTTCATGAGTTCAATTATAGGATTTAGGCATGATAAAAGAAATAAGGGAAATGCAGTAAACATTACACTTTTATATTGCACTAAGTTTCCAATTAACTTTCATTTTTTCTTTTATTTTGTGTTATTGATAAATCCTTATGTAGACAGATAAGTAGTTCAAAGGATAATAGTTTTAGAGAATATCTTTACTTATAATTTTAAGAAACCCTTTAAAATTTTCCTACTTTTTCTCTTCAAAGAATCCACATCAGTTTACTACATCTTAAAGCTAAACAACTACAAAAAACTATCACTTCTCACATTCTGTGTTATAAATAGGTAAGCCAGAAAAGGAACAGACAAATTCCCGTGTGGCAAACTGGTTGTTAAATCATAAAAACGCGTACGTGAACAAATGGGCTTTGGTCCACATTTAATTGGATATGGCAATGCACATATGTTATAGCAGTATGCTTCCTTGTGTAATTGTACATGCAAGGACTGTAGTCAAAATAAAAAATTTCTACAACTCCCATTCAATGATACATTTGTGAAAAATGCTAAATATGTGCATGGAGATGGTAGGAAGAATTTATTTCATGGTTTGCAAGAAGGCAAGTTTGATTGGCATATTTGATTATTTCATTGATAGCACATTTTATTACATATTTGCATGGCCATGGCTTCTAAATTTATTATTATCACTTTTATTTTATTTATTTATTTTTGAGACAGAGTCTCAAGCCATCACCCTGGGTAGAGTGCTGTGGTCTTACAGCTCACAGCAACATCAAACTAAGCGATTCTCTTGCCTCAGCCTCTCAAGTAGCTGGGACAGCAGGTGCTCGCCACAACACCTAGCTACTTTTTGGTTGTAATTGTCATTGTTTGGCAGGCCTGGGTTGGATTTGAATACGCCAGCTCTGGTGTACATGGCTGGTGCCCTAGCCATTGAGCTATAAGCGCCGAGCCTATTATTATCACTTTAAAATTTTAATGTTATAGATGCAATTAGTAGAAAAAGTACTAATTCACGTCCTTTCTGTGTGTGCATTAGACATACCAGGAAAGAATCTCTTTTCCCATTTCCCACAGGCCGAGAAGCACTTCTGCAGATTAGGAGTCTGTCTGTCTGTCTCCCTTTCTGTTTCTCTCTCAGACACTCTCACACACAAACACACTCTCTTATACACACACAGGATGGAGTCTATGGGGGTTGAGGGGGAAAAGGATTTGCCCACACAACTCTCATCAAGGTCTTTTTTGGGGAGATCTAGAATCATCTAAGGGGTTAATATGTATCAGCCAAGAGGGAGACAAAGTAAAGATTGGGGGAGGGCAGGCTCTGCCTGTACCCTGGAGCCTGTGTCTAGCCATGTGGGCCCATTCCCACAGCAGGGCAGTGGTCCTCCCACCCCCCAAAGGGGAGGACCAGCATGCCTGTCATAGCAAAGGCAGAGAGGAAGGAGGGTGGGAACACGGGGTCCTACACCTGAGTCACCCATGTTATGTCCACACAGCGTTGAACTTCTATAAATTAGAATTCCCATATCTTGACATGTAGGAGTTTCTCCGGGATATAATTTGGTTTATAAAAAGAAATATGACCTTATTGACCCTAAATATTGTGGAATATTTAATGATTGTAGTTTATATGCTCTTCACTCTGAGACACTACTAAATGAAAATTCAACACTAATTTATTGATAATTTTTCAAAGGTACAGAAGAGACATCATACTAAATGCAGTATATCAAGTAAGAGATGCATGCTAACTTCACAAAAATTAAAGTGTAAAGAAACGTGCCCTAGGATGGGAAAATACAGTAATTAAACTATCTTAGCTAGAATTTACATATAACATTTGTAGGCTATGAAGCCCTCAACTCTATTTGAAAACTACTGGTTCAGATGACCAAAGAGGTATACAGCCTCTAAAAGATCACTAAACTAAGTGGATCATTTTCTTTACCTTTATCTGAAAATAGTGGAGTTTTGACAGAAGAGGAATAAGGAGCCCAGATTAGGGGCACCAGCTAGGAATATGGACCCTTCTCTTGTCTCTAGTCTGACTGGTGCCTGGTGTGTGATTTTGGTCACTAGAGGGCCTCCTGGGACTGTGGGGAGGGTAAGGGAGGCCCCAGGCTGGTGAGCACATCTGAGTGCACCCAGTTTGCTAGGGGCTGTGGGCCATGGCTATGGGGGACCCTCTCAAAATCACTTACACACTCTGTCAATAAAAGGTGGGGGAAATAAATGTATGCTTAGCACATGAGAGCTGAGCTTCATAATCAGCCTTAGCAAAGAAATTCATACAGAAGGATGGAATGTAAGGTGAAAGAGAAAGAACACTTAATTATAAAACAGAAAATCTCAGTCTGGATTTATTTATTTACTTATTTACTTATTTAAGAGAGTTTCACTTGTTACCCTCGATAGTGCTGTGGCATCATAGCTCAAACAACCTCAAATTCTTGGGCTCAAGCGGTTCTCTTGCCTCAGCCTCCCAAGTGGTTGGGACTCCAGGCACTCTCCACAATGACTGGCTATTTTTAGAGATAGGGTCTTGCTCTTGCTCTGGCTGATCTCACAGCTGTAAGCTCAGGACAATCTACCTGCTTTGGCCTCCCAGAGTGTTAGAATTACAGGTGTGAGCCACTGTGCCTGGCCCCTCAGTCTGGTTTTAAAAAATTGGCTACTTAAAAAATTCTGAACCTGGCTGCTCCTCTATGAAAAGGTCACAATGATAATACCTTCTTTTTACCTATAAAAAACTCCCCACTCCTTTTGTGCCCCCTGCTAAGTGTTTCATAAGAATAAGAGGACAAATATCAGGCCATTTCCCTTGCACAGAAGTTCAACAAATCCAATAAATATGTAAAAAATTCAAAATAATATATGAGTTTTCAAAGTACAATAAATTAATTTATGAAGACAGAATAAATTTTGTCTCTAATGAAGATTTGGTCGCACTTTCATAATGGAATTGAAGTATGAGTTTATACTTTGTAAACCTGGTATATTTAAAACAAGGCAGAGATTAAATAATTATTCTCCTATCACCCTTTTCAGAAAACTCAATAACTTGGTACCTTAAGATGTTCAAATTGTCCCCAAAGTTTGAGTCACTGAATATTTTAAAGCCCCTTTTCAAACTGTGTTAGCTACAAGAAAAAGCCTTTCAGGTTAAAGGCTGTCTCCCTTCCCTCAAAACCACTGTGATTACCCATCAGGGAGAGTGGAGCAAGTGGTCCACAGAGACAGGAGGGGTCAAGCACAACTTAGGAAAGGAGCCACAATCTATGGGGTGAGATGCAGAGGAGAATTGGAACAGGTGTCTGAAACCTGCACACTGAATAGTATGCCCTAATTATCCCATCTCACCTGTCCCTGCTGCCCCCACTCCTCAGGCAACCAGTGACTAGAATGCCAACAACCAAGCACCTTCTTTCAAGAGAAACAAAATAGCTCAGACCAAAGATATCACTCAGTAACATTCAGGAAATCTCTAGCATAACAATCTCTAGTGTAACTCCTCAAAACAAAACCCCTAGGCAAGCCTTACCTTTAACAGCACAGATTCCCCTCATGGTCTTAAACGTGAACAATTAGAAATCAGCAGACATTTAAGGGAGATTACATCCAAATAGAAAAAAGATATCAAGGTACACCAGAAGATACAATTTTTTAAGAAACTAATACTCTAGCAAAATGAGCAATAAATAAGGGTTTTATATCAGTATTCACTTACTGGTACTATTTGGGTTTTCACCATACAAATACTATCACTTTGATTTATTTTTTTAGGGTGAAGTCTGGCTATGCTGTCCAGCTGGTCTTTAACTCTGCCTTGGCAGCTAGGATCACCGGTGCATACCACCATGCCCAGTTCTCAAAATGTTTGCGATTATTAGAATAAGCCATAGATGTGTTTGCTTTGCCAGCACATATACTAAAATTGAAACAATACAGAGAAGATTAGCACGGCCCCTGCATAAGGATGACAGGCAAGTTCGTGAAGCATTCCATATTTTTTGTGCGTTCTCCCACCTGATGGGCACAGTGTGGGGGTACACGGCACAACTCCTGGTGATGTAAGACATAACTACAAAAGGGACCTTACCTAACAAACGCAAAGATTATAACCTAATCACTTGCACCCTCATATTAAAGTGAAATAAAAAAGACCAAAACAAAAACCAAACAAACAAAAAAGAAAAAGCCAGGGCAGGGCCTGTGGCTCAATGAGTAGGGCACCGGACCCATACACAAAGGGTGGTCGGTTCGAACCCGGCCCTGGCCAAACTGCAACAAAACATAGCTGGATGTTGTGGTGGGTGCCTGTAGTTCCAGCTACTCGGGAGGCTGAGGCAAGAGAATCTCCTAAGCCTAGGATCTGGAGGTTGCTGTGAGCTGTGACGCCACAGCACTCTAACCGAAGCCAAGGGTGACAAAGTGAGACTCTGTCTCTAAAAAAAAAGGCCAGTTGAAATTGCTACTCTTATAGGTTAAACATCAGCAATGTATTCAAATATCAGCAACTTCACATGTTTAAAAAATAGTTTTAAAAAATAAAAAGAAAACAGAATTAATTCAATATCTAGGCCAGCAACCAAGAAAGATGCAGGAATGGCAAACTTCATTGATAATCGTATAACAGCAAGTTCTTATATTTTTATTGACATTTTCAATGACATTTTTATTGAGCTTTAAAGTTTTCAAAGCACATGGGTATACATAGCTTAGTTGGTCTTTAAATGACCTGATAATTATAATTATTAACATATCTAAAAGTTTTAAATATTGAGAAATTCAAGACCAAATAAATGAAGCTGCCTGCTTGAATACAACTTAAATTTTGTAATTAATTGATGAAAAAAGGAAGCAGAGTTCAGATCTACTAATCCTTCATTCTCTCCTTCCAGTACAGTTGGCCAAGGTGAACCCTTGGGAAGATCTGAGAGTGGCAGAGTAGAGGGTAATACTCAGAGGGAAAGCCTAGATCACCTAAATACAGAAACATATGTCCGTGAGTTGAGGGTTTTGTGGACCTGTGTAATTATAGAACATCATGTTGACAGCAGAGTCTTGAACTGACCCAGGGGAAAAATATTCATGACACTGATTCCAAGAAGGATAAACTTGAAATATTCCAGATGTGCAGCAGTCAAATCTCACTTAGAAGCAATGGCCCAGAAAACTGTACAAATGTCCATGTTAAGACACTAACATGAATTTATACCTACATAAAAATACAATTAGGGAAAGACTGTTGTGAGATATTTCTGGAGACTAAATCACCAGTTGTGCCACACATGCCAAGGGCAGGCGTGCACCAGGGTGTCTGGAGGACAGCCAAGGTCAGGTGACTGTACTCTGTCCCTCACGTACTCCTGCAGCCCAGCCTGGCACACATAGCACAACTCAGCAAGCTCGCTCAGAGTCAAGGGTGCTTCTATGACACATGCAGACACTATTTCCTCTCTATTTCTGGAAATAGTTCCGCCTTCAGTTCCTAGGAAGTAAAAACAGCTGCATGAGAGAGAAGCAAATGTGCACAGTGGCTGGAGGGATGGCTCCTGCAGAGCAGCTTT
The DNA here is from genome assembly GCA_963573935.1 of Arctocebus calabarensis. Classification (NCBI taxonomy): domain Eukaryota; kingdom Metazoa; phylum Chordata; class Mammalia; order Primates; family Lorisidae; genus Arctocebus; species Arctocebus calabarensis. The sequence continues at coordinate 17,595 of CAUYON010010020.1, read as the reverse complement.
CATACATTCTGGCCCCAATAGTTTATAAATATTCATGTGGTGATTAAAGACGTTGCTGCAAACCAAAAACATCACTGAGTCATGGCTTCTCTTAGAGAGCATTGCATTGCAGCCAGAGTCCTTGGAAAAGATCAAAGAGACATAAAACATCACCGCCTCTGTTTATGCAGCCCCAGTGAAGTTTGCACAAAATTCCCATGCCCTCCCTGCTTTTAAGCTTCCTCTACAACAACAGATACTTCCAGTGGAGAAATATCATCTCCAACAGAGACCTTCCTTGTCTCATTCCCCATGTTGAGGGCTATAGAGGACTTTCCATGCACGGCTCCTGCCGCCTCCCAAAACACTGATTCTGCATTCTGATTCTCCCAAAACACTGATTCCATCCAGAATGTTAAGGCCTTTTAGAACAAAGAGGGAAAGCCACTACCAAGTGTGCCTTCTGGCTAGTTCAGATTCTGTGTGTGTTACTTTGCTTGAGTGTGATGCAATGACACCATATTGCACAAGTGTTGTTAGTCAAAACGGGGCGACCTAGGGAATTAGTGTTGACTGTTTTTAGATGTCACAGCCTTGGCTTTCTGGACACTTTATAAAAACAGACAGCATTTTCCAAATGCCACAGCTTGCAGGCTGACATACTCTGAAAGTCCTAGTGAGCTGGGAACAGAATAGTGCTATGTCCAACGCGGTGGAGCCATCCTGAAAGCTTCAGTGTGTAAAGTTATGTGGCACCATTCTTTCTTTTAGAACTGTGTTTAGATTTTATAGATTTTTGCTAGATTTTGGTATGTAAGCTTTATGTACTGAAAGATCTTAATTAAAGATTTTTAAATGTTGAGTAAAATGTTCACCAGTCTAGTTTGTAATATATAATAAACCTGTCATATAATTTATTTTCTTTAAAAACAAGCCTCTTATATAAATTGCCCATGGAAACTTTATTTAGAATTTAAGGTCACTTGGGGCTTAGTGTCATGTAAACAAAATTCTCCAAAACCGAGAGTCCTTTCTGGGTGTTGCATTCCTGCTAGCCATAGTCAAGCCAGATTTGTCAGCTTTGGAAAAACAAATCTGTCTTGGCCTGAGAGCTCACAGGCTTAGGGTTGTACCAGATCAAATTTTCATTACTGAGTCATAAATTCCCAAATTCAGTATTTTATAGAAAGACAGACACACCTTTAACATGTTGGTCTGACAAAGGCTCTCTCGCTAGAGGCCTCTGTCTCTGAGAAGAATCTCTCTGAACCCTTGGCCTCCTTAGAGCTTGGGAACAGCCCTTTCCACTGGGGATGAGGGGCACAGCTGAAGTCATTGACAAGCCTCTTTCACCAAGCACTAGGCTTCAGAGCTTGGGCATAAGTTTTCTGGACTTTAATTTTCTTCCGGTTCAATAAAAATGACAGCATTACCCCATGTGTTGCCTTCAGTGTTGTGGGTGAAGTGGTACAATGTCTGATCTGAGAAAAGAGTCTGTACTTTGACTTATTCAATCCTGGGAACTCTGAGTGAGGGCCGCGGGGGGAAGGCCACGCTGAGGGAGCTGCAGGTGCAGGGTGAGGGCCAGGGCAGCACCACGTCTGAGGGGTGCACCTGCTGTGCTGGCCACTCAGCTCCTTGTCCCCCTTTCTGTCTGTCACATTTTCACATGGTAGAAAGTGTCTGTCACACTTTCTACCATGTGACACAGTCATTTGGGATCTTATTTCCCTGGAAATAAGGGAGATCAGTTAAAGAATAGGGACACCTTATTCCTCTGTCAGCCCACAGGAACCAGCTCAAGAATTCACTAATAGTTGTAGAATAGAAGAATAAATGGAAGGAATGAGTAAGCTGAGCTCAGTACAAACGTGTCCGAGGTTCAGAGCTGGGGCACAGTGAGCGCAGCAGGTCCCCTGAAGTGTTGCCAGCCCAGCGTCCCATACCAGGCCTGTTCTTACCCCACACTGAGCTTGAAGGAGCCACACTCTGACCTTGCTGAAGACAGGAAGGACAGCAAGCAGGAAATGCAGAATTTAGTTGTATTCGACTTCTTTTGCAGTGGAAATTATTCCACTATTTCCAAATATTCACCATTCCAGGTTGGAGAAGAGGAACTACTATGAGCATGATTTGCGCCCCAGCCTCTCCCGGAATTTAGATGTGATCAATGTCAGAGAGATTTGCATTCCAGAGTCCCTGTCGCATTCTTAAAAGCATTATTGGTTTATGTTTTTGTTGCTTTTGTGACATAAAGCTCGCATAATCAGACTGACTGGGGACGATGAGGTACACCTAACAAACAGTTTTCTGTGGGGTTCCGGAGAGTGGGGCGCACTGCGCTGGCCTCATCTTTCCCGTGGCCACACCTCCTGGCACCCAGGCTCAGGGAAGTCCGTGCCAGGATAGGCTGGGCCTAGTGACTCTCTAACAAATAAAAATGGGACAAAAGGGATGATGTGTCTCCCAAGATGAGGCTCCACCAGACGCCTGTCCTACTAGCAGGCTCTCTTGGGGAGGCTATTGTGCTGTGAGTGGCCCCCACAGCTGGCGTGGCAAGGGGCAGCTCGCGGGGCAGCAGCGCGGGATGGAGTCCTGCCCGTAGCTACGTGCCAATGTGACAGTAGAGCCTTCCACAGTCGTCAGAGGACACGGTCTGACCGCAGATTTGTGCAAAGTCTGCGGACAGAAGCACCCAGTCTTGCCCAGATTCCTAAAGCTGGATCCAATAAATTTCAGGATCATTTAATATGCAGCAGTAGATAAAAATACTCCTCCCCCTCAATTCCTACTTTCAAAAAACAGCCACTCAAGTACCCAGGGGTAAAGTCACCCAATGTCTCTAACTGACTCCTGAACAGTTCAGAAAAACTAATATGCACATACATGAAAATTCATTAAGGACATGGGCAATAAAGCAAATGAGGCAAAATGTAAACAATTGGTGGAAATGAGTAAAGGGTGAGTGGGAATTTCTCAAGCTGTTCTGACAATTATTTAAACTCACCTCAAAATTAAAAGATGACCTGTAAGTTTATGAAAAAGACCATTTTAAGAAGGGAATTAGTAAAAAGTGGAAAAGTCAGAGATTAACAAATATGTATGAACAAACAAAAAAGTACAGAAACAAGAGAGCTTTTATTTCTTTGGCAGGCATGGAACCATGCGGTCAACTTATCAAAGATATGGGATTTTGAAAATGCATGCCATTATCTCATCAGAGTAACAATGTTAAGAAAGAAATTTGACTTGCATAAATAAAGGGAAATCATATAAGACAAAAACATTACAGAGTATTATGTTATGGACAGAGTTATTAGTTTTAGTTTGGAAAATCTAAAAAAGCCTTAGGGTAAGGCTTTCAGCTTACCAGTTTCAGCTGCATGTGTGTTGAGTGGATCATCCTGCAGCCCACACTGTGTTCATCTTAATACCCATGTCTGTTAATTCCAAAAGCAGGCTCTTTGTGATGTTATGGAAACATGTCACACTGGGAATGTCTATTTCTACTGATGAACAAATTTATACAACTTATTGAAGAAACAATTTGACAATATGTGTATATATCAAAAGCTTTGAATTACATACAGCATTTGAGTTGGTATTTTGGACATTTCTCTAGGCAAGTACAGTGCTGCAAGAAAACCACAAGCACAAGAATGCACACAGCCATGACATACAAACAACTGCAAGAAACTGGAATAATCTATGTGGAAGAAAATAAGACGTGATTTAGAACGTGGAGCAAAATGGGACACTAATGTGATGATTAAAATTACTTTTATAAATAATTTTTTGTATTGAATCTCTTTTTATTTCAAATTAATATGAGGGTACAAAATGTTTAGGTTACATTATTTTCAGTTCTAAGGCAAAGTTCAGTTGTAGTGGAGCCCTTCACCCAGTGGGCATGCTGAATGCCATCACATTGTGCACCCTCGGTGAGATCCCACCAATGGCCCTCCCTTCTCCTGCCTCCCCTGCCCCTTCTCTCCCCTCCCCTCTTGATAAACTCTAATCGTGTTTTATCATTTGTGTGGACATGTAGTTGTTTATATATTAGTTTCATATTAGTATTGATTACATTGAGTATTTTTTTCCCATTTGAGAGATGCTTTACTATGAATATCGTGTTTCAACTCCATCAGGGTAAACATAAAAGATGTAAAGTCTCCATCTTTTCTTATGGCCGAATAGTACTGTGTGGTATATATACCAGAGTTCATTAATCCACTCATGGGTTGATGGGCATTTGGGTTGCTTCCATGACTTGATAATTGTGAACCTGCAATAAACATTCTGATGCAAATGTCCTTGTGGTAAAACTATTTTTTTTCTTCTGGGTAGATACCTACTATTGTTATTGCAGGGTCAAATGGAAGGTTGGCCTTTAGTTCTTTTATAAATAATTTTTTTTTAATGGAGAAAACCTACAATTTTTAAAAACATAAAAATTAAAAACCATAATATAATCTCAACTATTTTTTAATTGATAAAAAAACTTGGAGGAAATACAATTTTTTCTTTATAGTGTCATATATTTCCAAATCAGAGTATGAAAATATTGTAGTCATGTATAAGCTAAGAATACATGATAATATACAATACTTCATTATTTTGTAGGAGAAATGAGGATGGCTTAGCTGTTCTTTTCTTTAATAATTAAGGCAATTAAGAAGGTATGCCAGTAGTGTTAAAAAATTTAGTTAACTGAAAAGTTCATTTGCTAAAGTAGGCACCAAGGAAAAATAGGAAAGTAAGAGTTCTTATTGTCATTTTTAAGGAATATGTGTTCATGCCAAAATTCAAGAGCAATTACATAAAGTTTATTTTTTTAAGAATATTTATAAGTGGCCTGGAGAGAAATGTTTTATTTTTATATTCTTAGAGCACAGTACACATGTGAAATATGACAGAAAAAAGACTAAGCTAGTTGTTTTGCAAATGGTATCTGCATGTGAGCTTCCAATCACTTGCTGATGAGATTTTTAAAATATAAATAAATTCTTCTAAAATATCAATATTTTCTTTTAGAGACATTTGTATCCTGAAAGTTTCACTAATGGAGTGTTTTCAGGGAAAGCCTCCTAGGTCCTGCTCTGGTCGCCCCCACATTTGCTCTCAAGCATGTGGGCCACCTCCACACTGTGTGCAGCATGGTCTGGGCGGGAAAGGTAAGGCCTAGCAAGCCAGGTCTTCACTGTTCTGAATAAGATCCACAATAATTACATGAGACTTTGGAGACACAGAACAACCATCTCCATGCTTTCCACCAGGGAGGATTCTTGCCCCCAAGATGGTGGCAACGTCTGGAGATGATGACAGGGTGAAAGCTGGAAGCCTCTGGTGGGTAGAACATGGTATGGCTGCCAAATTCCCCGCACATCACAGAGAACCATTCCATTCAAAATGTTGGCAGTGCTGAGGTCGAGACCTCAAGGTGATGTCTGTTTTCTTGTTGTTTATACTAGTACGTACCCCTAACATCAGACCACAGATTCTAGATATATGTACCCTTTAAGGGCCTCTCCATTAACCTATGTTAAATGTATATTCCAAAGTATATGTGCTTCAACAACAACAAAAACAATGATATGATAAAAAAAAAATGGCAAAGGAGTTGAATAGACAGTTTTTCAAAGAAGATATACAAATGACCAACAAGCACATTAAAAGATGTGCTCAATTAAGGTGTCACTAATTATTAGAGAAATGCACATCCAAACCACAATGAGCTATTACTTTATATGAATTAGTATGTGCCACTATCAAAAGAACAGAGAAGAGAAAATTCTGTGAGGAGGTGGAGAAATTGTGCCACTGTGCACTGCTGGTGAGAAAGCAAAATTTTGTAGCTGCTATGGAAAACAGTTTTGAGATTCCTTAAAAAACATTAACTTATAAAATATGATCATAAAAATATCATCTTATAATTCTACTTTTAGGTATATATCCAAAGCATTCAAAGCAGGATCTTTCAGAAACATTGTACATCCATGTTCACAATAGCCAAGAGGTGCAAAAAACCCAATGTCCATCAAAAAATGAATAGATAAGGAATCCACATCCTTACAATGGGATATTACATAAAAAGAAGGGAATTCTGACTGTATGACAACTTGGAGGAAGTTTGAGGACATTATGTTAAGTGAAATGAGGCAGGTACAAAAGGAAAAATATAGTGCAATGCCACTAACATGCAGTGTCACAACAGTCAAAATCTTCGAAAATAGAAAGTTGGTTGCCAAAGGCTGGTGGTAGGGGGAAGAGAAAGGGAATCAGTTCTAGAAGAAGTCTGCTTTATAGTAATGTAAACTACACTTCACCCTGCTGCACTGTTCACTTACTGTCTAAGATAGTCAATTTCACATTAGACGATTGTAACTACAGTTAAAAATGAAATAAAAATGTAAAAAGTACACACACATGCTTACCTAATCATAGGAATTATTACCCAGACTAGTAGAGGCTTCATGATATTGGGTTAAAAACTAATAGCTAAACTGAAACCCCCTGATTTGGTCACCACCTGCATTGCCAGAGGACAGCCAGCTCTTTTTCTGCTCTGTTGTCCTGCTTCCACCTGCTCCATCCCCCAATTAATAACTGTGAACCTACTGTAACTGAGGAGGCCCCTCCATCAGCTGGTGAGAGCCAGCAGTGTGCTCAGCCAGGCTCCCCTGAAGAGTGAGGGGGACTTGAGCATGTCGGGTCTGGCAGCTGCCAGGTCAGGGTTGATGGAGAAATGAGAGAATTAAGCAGGATAGAACTTAATTGTTGCTGTAATTAGGAAAAAGAAAAATAAAGAACATATTTTCTCAGAGAAGTAACAGGGAAATAAGAAGCATTTATTGAATGCCTGTCACATGCCTTTGTGTTTTTACATTTTCCCTGGTGATATGATGGGTAAGAGACTGCTAGAAGTCACCCCACTGCCTCTGGGGTGGAGTCAAGTCCTTTTGAACCCAAATCTGTGCTTTTGCATTTCACCACACAAAGGGCCTCTGGATACTTGAGTACCTTTAACAAGTTCTCCATTTTAACCAAATGGTACAAGACCCTTTTTCAGACTAGGGAGGATGCTGCATTGGTAACATTTTCCCACAGAATAAATCATTATTGATGTTGGTTTGTTAAATGGTAAAACTTGTGGTTTTCTACCATTCACTCCTGTAAATTAGCTGTAAAGCTTCCCTTGTGGCAGTGAGGATGGGCCATATACAAGCAGGACCTCGAGATGGACTTCTTCCCACTGCATTAAGGCGTCCTTCAGTCAGGGTGTGGCTCCCACTGATTTGAGAATGTGGGGTTAGAATGCATTCGAGAACGTCCCACCTGGCCCCCATTAGGAATGTCGGTCCTCACCTGTGCTGGATGAAGCTGGAGGCTCCTGGAAAACTGGCTCAGCTGTGTCCGACCTCACACAGCTCCCAGCAGCTATAAATAGGCTGTTCTCCTCCCTGGACGTTAGGTTCCTTCTGAAAACATCTGACTCCTAACATTTTCTAGCTTTAGGGGAAGAAAAGAGAGGGTTATTTTAGACATTTTTTTTAATCTTTCAATTTTATGTAGTTTTGGCCCTGTTGTAGTCTATTTAGACATTTTCCCATAACTAATAACATACCACAATCCTGAGTAGGAGGTTAATTTTAAAAAAATGTCACTAAGCCTCAAAAATATTTTTTCTTACTAGCTCACAACCTGTGTTTAAAGGATAACTAAAAAGAGAGAAATTACTTCTTAACTACCTGGCTATGGGTACATAGGGGAAGAGAGATGACAAGGACCAGCCAGACAGACCAGAGCCTGCCAGGCCCACCTTGCATGTTTCAGAGCCAGCGTCTGGCCAGACATGTCCCCATCACATACAACAAGATTGAGGTCCCAGGGATTGGGAGACGAGAAAGGAGGAAACTGCTGTTATGTTGGCATGGGCACACGTGTGACTGTGTGTGTGTCCCATGATCCTGCACACTTTATGTATACTGTTAACAAATCTAGACAGTGAAGGTGTATAAAATTTTAGAAATCATCTAATGCAAAAATAATAACGTAAGGAAAAAAACCCCAAAACCTCAGAATTCTTTTTTTTCTTAAATTTTTGTGTTAACATTCTCTTTCTACTAACAAGACTTCTGCATGTGTTTTCCCAGGCAGCCTTTCATATGTATAAACAATGTTTTTTTCATTTTAATCATAATTTAGAAAAAATATTCTGGTTTGGTATTTGTTTCACTTTCTATTACAAGCAGGTTAATATGTTGCTGCATAATTGTCATTTTACTTTGATTATTGCATGGTATTCTAAAGGGTGACTATGCATGACTCTTTTTTTTTCTTTTTTTTTGGTAGAGACAGAGTGTCACTTTTGACACCCTTGGCAGAGTGCCGTGGTGTCACACAGCTCAACAGCAACCTCAAAGTCTTAGGTTTAAGCAATTCTCTTGCCTCAGCCTCCTGAGTAGCTGGGACTACAGGCACTGGCCACAACGCCTGGCTAGTTTTTTGTTGCAGTTTTGCCGGGCTGGGTTTGAACCCTCCATCTGCCCCCACTCCCCCAGTATATGGAGCTGGTGCCCTACTCACTGAGCCACAGGCATTGCCTGACTATGCTTGACTCTTAAACTCACTGCTATCGTTGGATGTTTTTTATCATTTTAATACTGTAATTCACATTGCAATAAATACTTTTTATTATGGTTCTCTCCTTTCTTTAGGTAAATTTCTGTATGTTCACATATTCAAGCAAGTAAAATCAGAGATTATTTCAGTGTATTTAGCAGCTGCTGTGTATTTGGAGAGCTTGAAATGATAAGAGCTGACTGGTTCACACCCCTGAGTTGCATCCTTCCTCTGTCCCTCAGCATATCTGTCCCTTCATGCATTCTTTCCTTTGTCTCAATTCTCAAAAGAAAAAGAAAGGGTAAAGTTGTTTGCTTTCAGTTCCACAGAGAAGCCCTTGCTTAGACTCTCCTCTTGCAGTCCCTGTCCCCCCCCATACTGCCTCTATGCTCCTTATAAAGTCACAGAGCTTTGAAAATAATAATCAAAAAATCAGCTCTGTCTTGGATCAAGTAATTTGACAGTCCAAGAGTAAATGATACAGTTTGCAGAGCCTTGTGTTATTAATTGTCCAGCATCTTCCTCCTGTGCTCAGGTTTTGCGATGACTTTACCTTCCAGAACTGCCAGCAACCACAAAGGACAGGCACTGGGACTACTCATGACAGTGCCTAGAAATCCCGGGAAATTCGTGACTCCCTCAAGCTGCTTCCCAGAGTCTGCAGTGAGCCCTTCATGCTTTTTTTCCTCCTCCCCTTCGGTGCTCCCACCGCTGCTCCTTGCTGTGAGAATAGCAGCACCAGACAGGCCAATCTGGAGCCTGTGGGGGATGTCAGACAGGCACCCAGGTTGCCACACAGCAGTGAGGATGCCTCTGCAAGTCCCACTGAAGTGAGTGATGCAGCACCAAAGGGCCCCGTTGTGTCCAGACCTGCTCCCCTGTGGCTCCCACTGTCACACTCGATCCTGGGTCCCCGAGGCTTTGCAGGAGCTTCTCTCTGCCCTGCTGGCCCTGCCAACTCTCCCCATGCCCCTGCAGTGGGGCATACCAGATGGTCATTTTCCTACCAAAATCTGCAAAAGGCCTGCAACTTTGGCTCCTGGGCTGTGTGGCCTAAGGCCCAGGCCTGTCTTTAAAGCAGTTTGCCCTTGGGGCTATGCTGCTCTAGCCTGATGCCCCAGATTGATTCTGATGCCTCAGAATTAGGCTGCTGGGCCATGCCTGAGGCAGTGTGAATTGGAGCCCAAACCAAAGCACTGAGTTAAGGACTGAGTTAAGGGGTGGTGTTTTGGTCTTGTTCTCCCTGCACTAGGATTAAGAGACAGGTAAGTATCCCCAAAGGCTGTCCTTTTCTGTGCTGTGTTGTCCTGCTTTGGGGGGCAGAAGTCCCAGAGTGACCTCTGGCCACTTTTGCTTCTGGGAAGGTCCAACTTCTGCCCATTAGGTCCTCTTGTGCTTACAGATTCAGAGTTCCTCTTGCTCAGTTATAATTTTTGAAGTTTTTGTTTGTTGTTGTTTTGGGGGCATTTTCTGGGTTCCCTAGTCACTGGCGTCACATGAAGTATAGCTCTCTGATGTTCATTGTTGGCTGGTATTAAGGACTCAGTGGAAATGCTCAACCAGTTTTATGTCAAACAAAATGAAGACCTGGCCTCAGGTAAGGAGAGGCTTCACTTGGAAAGATTATTTAGGGAGAGGAGGATTCTATGACCCCCAAGAGCTTCAAGTCTCTCAGAGCAGCAGAAAAGCGCTTCTGCCTCAAGAGGAGAAGAAATTAAGCTAGGAGTGGGTGGGTAGACAGAGCAGCGAATGGCGGGCAGAAGACGCTTTGCCCTGCAGCCCCAGGGGAGACCAGAGACCTCGAGCCCCTTAAGCTTGGACCTAAGAGTGGCCCTGGGGAGGAGAAGCCAGCCTTCACTGATGAGACTTCTGTTCCCTGCATCCATGGAGATGCTGAGTTCAGCTGCACGTCTCTGGGACAGAGCGGGGTGGAGGTCTGGGTCTGGCCTGATCCTATAGTCTTGTCCAAGCCTCAAGGGGAAGGTAGTTTTGCGCAGCAGCTGGTTCTTGGAGCACAAATTCTAGGGGGGTGTTAGCCCCTCTCCTCCAGAGTCATAGGGCAGGGCAAAATTGAACATTTTCCATAGTTATTGGAATAGTTTTTAAGTCCAGGTTGGATTTCATTCTGGGCACAGAGTTTAATTTTTTTCTTGTGTTTTTTATGTTACAATTTTGCTGAGTCTTTATTTCAGGTCCCCATTGGTGCCCACATCGGCATTTAACTCAGGATGTGTCTATGACATTCTGGTGATTTCAGCTCAGAGACTGGGTCAGAATCCTTCTTGGTGTCTGTGAACTAAAATAAGATCCTAAGCCCCAGATGAATGAATGGACCCCCTTCAAGGACCCCTCAGAAAACACTTACAGAGAGTTGCCCCTTATGAGGAGAAGGGGGCTCTGACATGCCTGGTCCCACCCTGCTCTTTTGGAGTTACTCTTTGCAACAGTAAGACACAAAATCATTAACAGACCCAAGGCCATGCAAGACCAAGGTTCTACTACCCTCATAGGTCATCATAATGTACTTCACAGGTCCCTGACACTGGGTATGTGTCCGTCATCTATCCAATGGCTTGTCTCTGCTAACCAGTCTTCCTTATGTTAACTTAAATCATTCCAAGCCTTAGACAAAGCTTCACTTCTTTAACCCAGTGATTTTCAAATGGTGTGCCATGGCACAACTTAGGTGTGCCTTGAAAATTTAAAGACCATCAATTAAATTATTTTTGAAAGAAGTTCAAATTTCCTCTTTTTTTTAATCAACATAATTTAAGTGTGCTATGAAAGTTTAACTATGGGTTCAAGTGTGATGTGAGATTAGAAAAATGTTGAAAAACATTGCTTTAACCAATTACAAATCAAAGAATCTTTAAACCCACCTATAACCTATAATTCCTACTTTGAGATGTCCTGCTTTTTTGGGCCAAACCAATGTTCACCCAATACATAGTATTGATTTACGGCTTTACCTCTCATTCCTGTCTCCCTAAAATGTGTAAGAAGAAACTGTGATCCAGCCTCCTCAGTCCACCTGCTCAGGGCTTCTTGGGCGTGGCTCTCCGGGCCAGGGTCACACATACTCGGGCTGAGAATAAACTTCTTTAAAGTATTTTACAGAGTTTGTGTTCTTTCCCATTGACAAGTCCAAGCAGAAACTTGGAAGTCTCCATGAAACTATGATGATTTCCTTTCTAGTATTAAGTGTTTGTGATTGTGTGCATGAATGTTGAATGCAGTCTTTCTCGGCTATATATTTTAAACATGCATTGTTAAACATGAATATTAAAGAACCCATTCAAATACTGTTAAAAATTAAAACCCTTGATCAAGTGGATCCCAACTAACTATTGCAGCCACTTGCCAGGCAGGTGGCTAATTCCAAAGAGCAGTTCATTTTTTTTTTTTTTTTGAGGCAGAGCCTCAAGCTGTCACCCTGGATAGAGTGCTGTAGCATCACAGCTCACAGCAACCTCCAATTCCTGGGCTCAAGTGAGTCGCTTGCCTCTGCCTCCCAAGTAGCTGGGACTGCAGGCGTGCACCACAACACCTGGCCATTTTTTGGTTGTAGCCATCATTGTTGTTTGGCGGGCCCAGGCTGGATTTGAACCTGCTAACTCAGGGGTATGTGGCTGGTGCCTTAGCTCGTTGAGCCACAGGCACCGAGCCAACAGTTCATTTTTAATGACTGCAAATAGTAGACGTGATATTGATCTGGATGTTTTCCAGGCAAACTGTGTTTCTGAACTTAAACATGTTGTGATGTGCTCATAGGTTGCACTTCCCGGATCACTGGAAAACTCTTTCTCCCAGGACCTGCATTGCAGTCACAATCTCAAAGGCTCTGCCCTATACGGGCACAGGCAATGGTCTTAGAGGCCAGTGCATCATCACAGAGATATGAAGCTCACGCTCAGCATTCCCTTCTCTTCAGCCTGATTCCCTGTGTCCCACAGCTTAAAGTTTAAACTTTATCCTTTCCCACGTTCTTTATTTCTTTTAGATAATGTGCATGTAATCATGAAAATAGATACAGACCAAGGCCATCTTCTTGAAGGGATGGGTGCATTGCAGAATGGCCAAGATCTTTAGAGGGTTGTATTCCTTCCCTAATGTGCTTATTCTGTGGGAATAAAGCTATATAAATATTTTAGAAAAGTTACAGGGAGAAGACTCATGAAATTCTGAGGACAAATTAGCCCTGCTAGTGTGATGTTGTTTCTGAGTTCCTCAAACACACATCCACAAGTGCTTATGTCTTTTACTGCATTAATTTGGTTATCTATGACTCTGCAAGAATGCAAGCCAGGTTTTCAGTCCTGAGGTGAGACAGACGGGAGAAAAGCCTGTCTCGGTGGCTGAAGCCTGTCTCTACCTATCCAGGGCAGAGACCTGCCCTGGCAGATTGCAAGGGACTGAGACAGAGCTAAAACCTGGAGGACGTCAATTTTATTTCTTAGTGTGATATCACCAACTTAGTTTCACCAAGTACTATTTCTAACAAATTTTTGTGCTACTTTTCTAGACCCTGTGAATGACAAGAGTACAGGGGATACCTCCTGACTGGGACAGTAAACACTGCCCTGGTCTGCCCCTCATAAATCTCCATTCTCTGCATGAGACCAGGTGATGGCTCGTTATACTTCTGTTTGATGTCTGCAGAGCCTTAACTGGTATCTGGCACATAGTAGGCATTCCATAAACAAAGTACTTACATTGATTGAATGACTAGATGATTGAATTGTCATTTGACATAATAGATTCTTGATACACAGTGGTCTTAATATTACATAAGTATAACATTTTAACTCTCAATATGCAGTGGTCTTAATGTATACACATATATAACATTTTAACATGGAAACTAAGAGACCAATTATAAGACTTACCTAACATCTATTTGTTAATGGCATTTTTCAACAAAAATATATTTTAGTGGCTATGACACATTAGTTAGTGTGCTAAGCTCTGAGATATGAGAAATGACTTGTTTTCTTAGGGAGCTTATTGCATCTGATGGGAGATACAGAGATGGAAACAAGCATAGAAAACACAGTGTACATTCAAGGTAGGTTCAGTCCATTCCAGCCCTAAACACTAAGCACTTGATCAGTCCCTAGCAAGCATGTCACAGAAACTGAAGTCAGAGCCAGAGGCATTTGAGAAACCATCTGGCATAGGCCCTGAAATAATAGGCCTGGAGGACGTTCAATGAGCTCTCAATTTTTTATTCCATAGTGCAAATGCCTAGTGATGATGATGCTGGGAAGAGGCAACAGGCTTTGCTTCTACTGGAATCTGAGCAGCCAGCCATGTTTATTCTGGTTGATTGTGTGCAGATCACCACGTTACCCTGGAAATGTCCTGTGACTGCAGTAACAGCCACTGCCCTCAGAAATGTTTGGTGAGCATTTATTACAGGCTTAGCCTTCAACGAGATGATTACTATGTGCGCTGCCTCGTCTTGCACCTGTTTCACAGAAGAGAAACCTGAGATTCACAGACCACAGCCACTTGCACAAGGAAGGCAGCAGAGCTGTTAGGTGGCAGAGCCAGGGTCGAACCCAGGTGTCGGTCTTCCAGTTCTGACCTGTAACATGCTGTTGGGCAGTCTGTCCCTACGGAATCATGCTGACCTAAAATGTATGTTTACATACACAAATTACCTTAAAGGCAGCAAGCACCCAGAAGACGTGGGGTTGTGGTGAGAGCCTACGTGGAGGACAGCTAGGATGGAGGACAACAAGGGCGGAGGAGGGACAGCGAGGGCGCAGCCTGCACGGTGAGCTGCAGCTCTGCCACTCCCCAGAGGCGAGAGGTTGGGAGGGAGCTGGTTTCCTTCACCACTGTATTCACAGACTCCCTGTCCTCACTCCACTGCCAGGGTTAGATGGGAAGGGTTTGAAGAGACCTGTCAACCAGAGCCCTGGAACATACCTGCAGTATTTTCAGGTAATACCTGTATATTTTGATTTAAATGAGAGAATGGACATTTTTATGTGTTAAAAATTGTTCATCATTTGTAACAAATGTAAAATAATTGTGGTAGACCCTCTGTAAGTTGACCACCCAAGGCATTGTAACAAACTGGTGAGCACACCGAGGTTGTCTGATGAGAAACTAGGCCTGGTGTACTGACGAGGGAGTGAGGTGCAGGCCTGGTCTGTGCCGATTAGGTCACCCTAAGGACGTGGTCAGCTATGGGGGTTTTACTATATACGAAACTTAAATTTGGGGGTTTTGGGTGATTTTATGAATTCTTGAATCATTTTGTCTTTAATTCGATATAGGTCATTACTCTGTGACCAACAGGGGTTTTTGAGATCAATCTGTTAGATGCTCACCTGGTCCTATGAAATTTATCTGAATTTGGGCCTTAGTTGCAGGGGAACACAGTGTTCACATGTGAACCCAGATGCATCCCTGGCCCAGAGCAGAAGCATCATCTGACTGAGGAACAGAGAGAGCTCACTATGGCTTTGTCCACTGAGAAAAGAGAGAGAAACCACGAAGAACTGATTTATTTTGTTTCAAAGTTGTGCTACAGTCTAGTAGCTTCCCAGAAATATCACTCAAATCGCAGCATGGCAGCCTGGGCTGCAGGTAGCCCATTGCACCCCATGGTTGCGGCCTCCATCCTTGGGGTCCACATCCTGTGTTTTGCTAACATTGTTCCACAAGAACTTGTGTATGAAGACAGCTTTGATTTTCCTGACGTGGTAATAAAAATACAATTATGAAATAATATAAACACGCACATAAAAGCACACAGAAAAGCCAAACACAGAGGTGACCCAGCCATGCACCAGGAGTTTAGCCTGTGCTATGAGCACTGGGGGCCACGAGCACATAGGGCCATGGACTTGGGCCTGAGGCCTCTTCCAGCAGCTCCCCAGCAAACCACTTATTCACAGACTTCAGTGCAGTTCTTTACAGCCATCTCCCCATTATCCAGCACCCGTAGGGATTGGTAGATTCTGGGTAAATGTGCTTTCCAGTTGCTTGAGAATTACTATTAAAAATCAGCCTAATTCTGTACTCCATACTACACCCACATACCATAAACTCTGCAGTTTTACAGCTTAGTAAATGCAGTGTGTAATTTTAGTTAAATGGCAGTCAATATACTTTTCAATTTCACTACCACATTTTTTTAACTTCAAGTAACACACATAACACTTAAAGCTGCTACAGAGAATACAGGAGAGCTGCAAAGTGGTCCTGAAGTGCGGGCCTGATGGCAGGAGCACCAGTTCAAACTGATTTGTTTTCGGCAGGGCAGCGTGCTGGTAGCTTGAGTTCCGGTTAATTGGGAGTTTACTGAATTTTGAAACGATTTTAGATTTATAGACAATTTACAAAATTAACAGAGCTCCCATAGGCCTTCCATCTAGCTTCTGCCTAACACTCCTGTCTCACAGAGCCATGCCATCTTTGGAGCAAACACAGGACCAGTATCTCCACTGCAGCACAGACACTGTTCAGATGTCATGTCTGTAATGACTTTTTGTTCCAGACTCCTATCTAAAGTCCCTCATTGGCTCAGCGCCTGTGGCTCAACGGGCTGGGGCGCCAGCCACGTCAGCCACGTACACCTGAGCTGGCGGGTTCGAATCCAGCCCGGGCCCACCAAACAACGGTGATGACTGCAGCCAAGAAATGGCCGGGCGTTGTGGCGGGTGCCTGTAATCCCAGCTACTTGGGAGGTGGAGGCAGGAGACTCGCTTGAGCCCAGGAATTGGAGGTTGCTGTCAGCTGTGATGCTATAGCACTCTATCCAGGGTGACAGCTTGAGGCTCTGTCTCAAAAAAAATAAATAAAGTCCCTCATTGTGGTTAGTTGTGTTACCCCTAAGTATTTTGGAGAGTACTGCTAAGGTAATTTTTTGAAAATACTCTTCAGTTACAAGCACAGGTCAGACTCACTGTGGACCACATCTTAGAGTCCTACTGGTGACACTACACCCAACAATACCAACCACCAGGCTCAATCACTGCCTGCTTGGTACCTTGCTGGGAAGTTACTATTTTCCCATTTATGGTTAATACAAGATACTTTGAGTTTATGTTGGAGCTGGAAAGGCTGATTTCTCTGTGGCCCCTTACATTCAGGGTTAAGCACACAGGTGGGCCATCCCTGTGACTCTTTATCAGGAACAAGATGGAAGGATCCTGGAGGCAGCCCAGTCGGGGTGGGGTCTTTAAGCACACCTGCATAAAGAATCAGCAGGTGGGTGAACCTGCTGATTCTCCCCATGAATCTCTCCTGTTGAGTCTTTTAACTCCTGATGAGCAGTTAAATTAAGGAAACTGGTTTGTCTGACCTGCAAAGAGGAAACTTGTTTTCCCCTCCCTCTTTCTGAATGTGCTATTGTGCTACTGTTGACAGTTTATTACCCTATGTTCCTTATTAGCCAGCCTTTACTCTTCCACTTAATCTTCTGGGGGCTTGGGATTCTTTTTTTCCTATTTTTGAATTTTGACACCTTTGCATCTTTTTACAAATGCTTTGTCATAAAGATAAGTGTTCTCTTTGTCTTAGAGATCCAGGGTTCCAGCCTGGAACCCCAATGTATTTCTAGTTAAACTTTTGTCTACTAATTTTGTATCAAGTGAATCTTGCCTTGCCATAATTAGCACTGTGGCGTTCTAATAGCAATTTAATATTTTCCTGATTCTTTTTACATTAAATAATTGGAATCCTCTTAGGAAGAGCTGCTGTCCCCTCCCCCCCCCCATTCATTCAATTATCCATTTATATTCATTTAGACTCAAGGATGTTCATTTTACTTTATAGGTTATAATAGAACATGAAAGGGGGCACTCAACCGGCATAAACCTCACAGAACACCAAGGCTTGTACGAAAGGTCTTTATTGGTGGGGGAAGCTGCAGAGCAGCATTAAGGAGGAGGGGAGAGAGAGAGAGAAACGGGGGAAGAGAGGAGAGAGGAGAGGAGGAGGAGGGGAGAGAGAGAGAGAGAGAGAGAGAAGACTCAG
>CAUYON010010018.1:0-27608 GCA_963573935.1 Arctocebus calabarensis | reverse complement strand
CGGGCGCTGTGGTGGGCGCCTGTAGTCCCAGCTACTTGGGAGGCTGAGGCAAGAGAATCCCTTGAGCCCAAGAGCTAGAGGTTGCTGTGAGCTGTGACTCCACAGCACTCCACCGAGTGTGATAGAGTGAGACTCTTTCTCTACAAAAAAAAAAAAAAAAAAAGGCATTGTTGTGAATTTGTGTTTTGAATATATCTAGCAAGCTATCAGTATAAAGATATAAAATAAACAAGCATGCATGTGTTTAGAAGTATGTATATATATTATTTCCTAACTCTGGTTCCCAAGAGAGTCTAGAAGCAATGATGTTCCAATAGCAATGAGCACATTGAGCACCAGGTCTTGGCATCTAAACACGATTCTCCGCTCAAAGAAAATAACACTCCTTGGAGAAATGCCTGAGCCTCTACTTAGACAAGTAAGGAAGCACTCTGAGAATGAAAAGCACAAGTTAAAAGGATAAAGTAGACATTGGAAACGGGGATTCCAGAACCCAAATTTGGGACAATTTAAGTGCCAAAGCTGAAAATATTCATAACAAATTACAGCCCCATCCACACTTACATGACTGAATGAATGAGTAGGAAAAGCTCTTCCTTGAAGCTCAAGGTCAAATTAGCAAACATCTAAGGAATGATGGACACAGAAAACACCGTTTAGTGATCCCTGGCATGGTGGGTAATTCATGTCAGAATTACTAATGATGCTATGCTTGGTGGGTGAAGATTTTAAGAAGCAGGAGATATTGAAACAGGCCTGGAGTGTCTCCTCACAGAATCGTTATTAATTACAAAGGGACATAACTACCTTATGGTGGAGAAACTTGGCAGACCCTAGCCTGACTATCAGATGGAGACCCACATCACAAGTGGCAGGGGTACACATCAGGTGCCCCGTTTGTGACTTGCTAAGAAGAGTCACATGTCACCACTGGGCTTTTCCAGCCAAACGTGTACAGTTCGAGTGTGGCCAAGGAGCTATTCCCAGGCTAAAGGAAATAAAAGAGAAAGCCTACTTATTTCTCCATCACCCAGAAAAAGCGTGTTGAAGTTGACAGCCCCACCAAGGACAGAAACTACCACTACCTCCAGTGCTTTGGAAAACCTCAGTCAGGCAGCCTCCTTGCCGGGCATCTGTGATTTCACACTGTTGGAGCGTTCACTGTGTCCTTGGAGCTTGCAGCTCTCTATAAGTTTGCTGTGGCTGAACAAGAAAGAAGGCACAGGCAGATTTCTACAGAGATTAAGATTCCACTAAAGACCAAGAGAAGAGACAGGCTCATATCTTTCAAAGTGCAAAGTGATTTTGGAATATAAAGTATTCTTCACAGGGCGCAGAGGCTCACACCTGTAATCCTAGCACTCTGGGAGGCTGAAGGCAGGTGGATTGTTTGAGCTCAGGAGTTTGAGAGCATCCTGAGCAAGAGCGAGACCCCATCTCTACTAAAAATAGAAAAATTAGCCAGATGTGGTGGTGCACACCTGTAGCGCCAGCTGCTCGGGAGGCTAAGCCAGGAGCATCACTTGAACCCAGCAGTTTCAGGTTGCTGTGAGCTATGACACCAGGGCATTGTACTCAGAATGACAGAGTGAAGGTCTGTCTAAAAAAAAAAAAAAAAAGAATTTCTTTGGATTGAATTACCTAGAAGTTTGTCACTGACTTGGGTTCCAAGACTATGCATGAAATACACAAACACACTTAGATAAGCAATTAACAAATATTGGGGTGGAGGGGAGAAAGAAAGATGGCTATATGCAGCATATGACCCTGGTTGGGATCTGAGGACATTTGGGGGACAGATGGAAACATATGAATGTGGTTTAAGGACTGGATGGTAGTGTTGTGTAGTTGCATTAGGAAAGTAAGGAAGCACTCTGAGAATGAAAGCACATTTACTGGAAGGGATGGCATATTGTGGCTATGAGGGGAGAATCCTTGTTTGTAAAGAAACACAGTGAGGAGATATGGGCATTATGTGGGTGACGTGACCCTAAATAGAGGACAGTGCTAAGTGGCACCAATAGTGAGAGGAGTTGGAAGCACAAATGCAACATTAACAGCTGAGGATATTGGAGCTCCTTGCATTCTTTTTGCAATTTCTGTAATTTGAAATTATTTCAAAATAAACTATTGTTTAAAATGGTGATACTAATGCTCTCAGATCGCCTCACCAAATTGTATCAAAACTAAATGTGAGGAATCAGAAATCAGGAATGTTGATAAACACATGTCCCTGGAGGCAGATGGCTTCACGGCGCAGGTGTAACCCCTTCTCAGCCAGCCAGCCTTCCTGTCTCAGTCCAGACTGGGGACAAGGTCCGCCCCCCAGCAGCTCCTACCTCTGACCAAAGTAGGCAGCATTACAGGTTAGATGGCAGGGACTGCCCCCGGAGGAACGAATGATCATGATGCAAGAATAGGGGCCTCTCTGCACTCTTGAAAAATGCCAGTGAATTCATTATGTAATAGCAAAAGATGGAAATAACCCACATGTTCATCACCTGATGAATGCATAAACAAAATGCGGCATATCCATATGGGATATTATTTGGCCAGAAAATGCAATGAAGGACGTGTGGGCGCTGTATTTGTGGATGAGCCTTGAAAGCATTGTGCTAAATGAAAGAAGCCAGACACAAAAGATAACATTTTATATGATTTCATTTGCATGCAATGTCTAGAATAGACCTATCTGTAAAAAAAAAAATAGGTTATCTGTAGAAAATAGGTTAGTGGTTGCCTGGGGTGGAGGGGAGAACTGGGAGAACAGAGAATGACTGTTAATAGGTGTGCGGTGTTTCTTTTTTTTCCCTTGGGTGATGCAAATGTTCTAAAATCAAGTGTGGTGATGGCTGCACAACTCTGTAAATATAACGAATACCATTGAATTGTATACTTCTAAAGTATGGATTTTACGGTCTGTAAATTTTATCTCAATAATAGCAGTAAAAAGAAAGATGTCCTTGGCTTTCAGGGTTGAGTAAACATAATTAAATCATTCTGTGTCTCCTAAGGCTGGCAATTCAAAGTGTGGTCTATGATTGGTAGCATAGCGTCTCCTGGGAGCTTGTTAGAAATGTACAATTAGAGGTCCCATCTCAGCCCTACTGAATCAGAATCCGTACATTTAACAAAGTCCCCAGGTGGACATGAATGGGCATTGAAGTTCCAGAAGCACAGCATTATGAAGACAACGCAATCTACAGCTGAAGTCACACATATTTCCAGGCCTGATCATATCAATGCACCCTATTTTGTTGACATGGCAGATATTAGAAAAAGACTTTTTTTACTTCAGTGGTTCTTTTTACTTATTTACACATTCTCTTTAATGTTAGAAAATGAAAGAAAAGCCAATGCAGGAGAAAGTATGGTGGATGCTGTGAAGTGCAGGCTTGGGCATGTTGCAAAACATCCCCACACAACACTTTTTTTTTAACCTGATGGAAATCACTTCCGTGAGAACTTTCTCTAGGCAGCTATTTTTGTTGTAAGTGTGTTTACTAACACGGCTGTCAGCTCTGTGGGATGGGGAGACTAACAATATTCTTGGACTCTTATGCCTTTAGATCTTTGAAAATTCTTATTTGTATTTTTTGATTAGTAATTTGTATTTGTTATTTGACAATGCAGATGAAAAGTTAACATACCTGATCTGTTTTTTGAAATTATCTTTTATTTTTATTTATAAATATTAGTTGTCTGTTTTTTTGAGACTTCGGGAAAAAAATAAGAAGTTAACTGATGACTCCATAGAGTCAAAGCATTCTATGATAGACATACTCTTACCTGACAACGTGAATGTTACTTTTTTGCATTATTATTATTGCTCAATCTTTTGTTTCTGAATGTATTTATCTCCATTCATATTTTTACGAGGTTTTTGTTTCTAGTCCCTATCTTAAACATTGTTATTGTTTTTTTTTTTTTTTTGAGACAGAGCCTCAAGTTGTCACCCTGGATAGAGTGCTGTGGCATCACAGTTCACAGCAACCTACAATTCCTGGGCTCAACCGAGTCTCCTGCCTCTGCCTCCCAAGCAGCTGGGACTACAGGTGCCCGCCACAATGCCCGGCCATTTTTTGGGTGCAGCCGTCATTGTTGTTTGGCGGCCCGGGCTGGATTCGAACCCACCAGCTCAGGTGTACGTGGCTGGTGCCTTAGCCTGTTGAGCCACAGGCGCCGAGCCAACATTGTTATTGTTATTAAATTTTAAGCCTTTTTAATTTTGTGAAGGCAAAAAGTGGAAACCAAATAAACACATGTATATGTACAGAGAAAATTAAAAAAAGAAAGAAAAAGAATGGTACCTGGGAGTACTCAATAAATATTTGTTAAATGAATAAAAAAAAAAAAGAAAAATCAGCATGCCTTTTATTACATTTCTCTTCCAAAGGGAGACAATTAATACAGCACTGAAACACTACAGAATGCACGATCTCTCACCTCTCACCCCGCTCCCAGCCCCACCCCAGGTGAGCCATATTAACAGTGCCTGGGCCTTCCTCTAGGTTCATACAGCACATCTGAACACAAGTGGCCCTCTGCTCTCCAGACAAACCACATTAAAGCAGGTGCCCAGGAGGGAAGGGCTGAGGGCTGAAGGGCTGGCCATTTCCTTCTCTTGTATTGTCCTATGGCTTGGGCACACTGGCCCAAGAGACCTTGGCTCAGACTCAGCCCCAGGCTCAGTTTTCTTTCAGAAGTTGTTAGATTAGTGTCTAGACATGGGGCAGGGCCTTCTAGATCTGGAAAGTTCTACCTCCACCACCCCCAACCCACATGGCTGGCTCCTTCTCATTATTCATTTCTTAACCAAAATGCCACCTTTTCAGATAGCACTTCCCTGACCACCCCCCCAATTTACCTCCCTGAACTCCTCACTGCCTAATTATTCCTTACCACAACGCGCATGCCTTTCTCTTTCCCTTTCCCTTTCCTTCCTTCCTTCCTTCCTTCCTTCCTTCCTTCCTTCCTTCCTTCCTTCCTTCCTTCCTTCCTTCTTTCTTTGTTTTTCCCTTCCTTCCTTCCTTTCATTTTCTTTCTCTCTCTCTCCCTCCTCTCTCTCTCTTTCTTTCCCTCTCTCTCTGTCTTTCTTTTAACATAGTCTCACTTGTCTTACTCTGTGTCACACAGTGATGCAATCATAGCTCACTTCAACCTCTAACTCCTGGGCTCAAGCAATCCTTCTGCCTCAGCCTCCCTAGTTGTTGAGACTACTACACATAGCTGATTATTTCTTAGTTCTTTTTTTTTTTTTCTGATTATTTCTTTAATTTTTGTAGAGATGAGGTCTCACAATGTTGCCCAGGCT
This sequence comes from Arctocebus calabarensis, assembly GCA_963573935.1. NCBI lineage: Eukaryota > Metazoa > Chordata > Mammalia > Primates > Lorisidae > Arctocebus > Arctocebus calabarensis. Next base: position 22,294 of record CAUYON010010018.1, on the reverse strand, counting down.
GGTCTCGAACTCCTAGCCTCAAATGATCCTCCAGCCTCCTCCAGCCTCCCAAAGTGCTGGGAATATAGGCCTTTAATTTCATCATATTCACCACCATATGAAGTCATTTTTCTGTTCCTTCTTTATTGTGTCTCTCCCCTGTGTGACTGCCAGCTCATGCTGGCCCCCGACTACAGGGATCTTGTCTATCTTGCACACTGTGTGGTGTTTGCCACTGAACGGGCATGTGCTCCCTGCCGCCAGCCTCTCCTTGGATAACTTCAAGTTCATCTGTGGCAGGTGGTGCACAGCTTTCCCCAGGCCAGCAGCTCCCACCTCCAATTCCCAGCTTTCCTTTTGTCATTAGTTTTAGCTCCCAATTTCTGTCTCTGTAGCAATTCCTTTATGTTCTATAAGCCCAGCTGATCCCTATAAATTATATCATATGCAGGATCTAGTTTGTAGCAGGAAGTTCTTGAGGACACCTAGTCTGACACACCTGCCATTATTTTTCACCTTTGAATTAAGCAGTTGCCAAACATGAAGCCTCATGTCCAACAAGCTACATCTGGTCTCCTTTGCCCTCCCCTGACCCTGTCTGTCCTCCTTCTCGTCCCTGCTCAATGGCCTGTCTGCTATCCAGGTCAAAATTCTTGCCTCGTACCTCATCCTTTCCTCCCTAGCACTCAACAGAGCAGGGATTAGATATTTGTCTTTGTTTTCAATTCTGGAATGTTGGATTTTCTCCAACAACTGTAAGGTCCATGAACTTTCTTCTTTTTTCTTTTCTTTTTTTTGAGGCAGAGTCTGACTCTGTGCCCTGGATAGAATGCCATGACATCATAGCGCACACCAAACTCAAGCTCTTTGGCTCAAGGGATCCTCCTGCCTCAGCTTTTTGAGTAATTAGGACTACAGGTGCCCACCACAACTTCTGGCTAGTTTTTCCATTTTTAGTAGAGGTGACCATCTCAATCTTGCTCAGACTGGTCTCTAACTCCGGAGCTCAAGCAATCTACCTGGCTCAGCCTTGCAGAGTGCTAGGATTACAGGTGTGAGCCATTGTGCCTGGCCCCATGAACTTAATTCTTTATTCTTCATATTCATTCTTTATTATTATTTTTTTTTTTTGGTACTAGACTATCAAAGGCAAATTGGCTTAAGTAGGGAAGAAAGACAATGTACAAGCTTTGTCTACAAATAACAGAACATCTGATAAAAAGCAGCTTGGACAATAAAAACATTTATTATCTCCTGTAAGATGTCTGGAGGGAGGTGCTTCCAACATTGATTCAAAAGTTTGGTTTTGTCCATCAAGGACTTGGGCTCTTGCTGCCTGGTGATGCTAATTTGTCAACAAAATAATTGTCACATTTTGAGCAATACATGTGGTTATGACAACACTTCTCTAAAGAGGAGCACTTCCTTTTAGTGACTACTTTTATTGTAGAGAATAACATTTCTGAGAAGACTTTCAATGGACTTCTCCTTAATCTCATTAGTACAAACTGGGCCACATCCCATGTCATAGGCACAAGGGAAGCTGGCCACAAAGATAAGTATCTGGCATTTTTAAATCTCTATAGTGGAAAATGGGCCCTACTAGTAAAGAAAGGGGATGGAAAAAATTCCCAGCTTCCTTTGCAGTTAGGTTGGGACTATGTGACTAGATCTGTCCAATAGACTCTGAGCAACAGTGACACCTGCCCCTTCTGGGTTGAGGCAGTTAAGCCAATTCACCAATCCTGGCCTGACCACCGTCGGACTTCTGGCTTCACAAGAATGGTGACCATTTTGGCTAACACACTCTAGTGAAATTTCTATTATCCTTAGCTAAATAGACCTGGACACAGCCTTTACCCACAATGCTGGTCAGGCTCCACTTGTCTCTATTCCTACCTCAAATCAATCTCTGCCTTTCTTGGCCCTGTTCTGCCCAGGGACTGACCAATGAACTACATCATGCAGATTCTCTTACCCTCTGGCATCCAGTTGGCTTCATCTGATGGGAGATTGGGAGATAGAAGCAGGGGAGAAGTTGGAAGGGTGAGGTCAGCGTATTTCAGTCCCCATTCCTCTTTTGCTTAGAATTATGGATGGACCCCCCACTCCTGACTGGTGGCCTCTTCTCTGTGGCTACAGTCCTCATGGGGCTCTGAATCCTTCAGGCCTAGGGATGGTAATGTCTTTTGGGGTACCTCTGTGACAAATTACCACAAACTTGGTCTTCAATTTATATTTTTTTCTTTGGTTCTTGGTGCTTTTCGTGTCATATCTAAAAAACTATTACCTAATGCAAGGCCCCAAACATTCATACCTGTGTTTTCTTCCCCCTATGTTGTAGTATTGCCTCTTACATTTAAGCCTAACTCATTTGGTGTTAATTTTTGTATGTCAATTTTGGTAGGAGAGAGGGGTCAAACTTTATTTCTATGTGTGCAGATATCCAGTTTCCCAGTAAAATCTGCTGGAAAGACGATTCTTTCCCTACTGAATGCTCTTGAAACACTTGTGGAAAATTAACAGACTTTAGATGTTAATTGTTAGGGTTTATTTGTGGACTTCCAATTTTATTCCATTAACCTATATGTCTGTACTTCCGCCAGTATACATAGTTTGATTACCATAGCTTGGTAGTAAGTTTTGAAATCTAGACGTGTGAGTCCAGCTATCTTTGTCCTTCTTTTTCAATATTATTTTGGTTATTCTAGGTTTCTTGCATTTCTACATGAGTTTTAGAATTGGTTTCATGTCTGTCTCCTGGTGATACCCTGGAAGGCAGAGGCAAGGATCTGAGCTATCTTTGTGATCTGCTGTGCTTTGTAGGGTCTGGCCTATGAGTATACATCAAAAGCGTGTTTAAATGAATGAAATGTTGCAGGTATTTTTGTCTGGAGTTTGGAATGATGAATTTCCACATATAAGAATACTAAATACTTCTTTCAGTTACAGTGCACTGAGCTACAAGTAACAACTACAAAACAATTAACTGGGGCTTAAACCATAAGATATTTATAGTTTACTTAAGGAGGCAGGCAGTTCATCCGCAGTTCAGCCCTGTCCATCCTTGCTCTCCACCGTGCCCAGCATTCTGCTCTTTCTTCGACCTTGTCACCTCATGAGTACTGGAAGGCAGGCACCATTATGCCAGTATCTCAAAGGTAGGCAGGAGGGACAAGGGCTTTCTTTTCTGGAGGGTTTGTGTTCCCTTCAGATGGGAAACCCTCTCACATCCCACTGATCTCCAACTAGGTCACATGCCTATCCCTAGCCCAGCCACTGCCCCTGTAGAGCAATGGTGCTTCATCCCTGGAAGCAGTTAGAGTCTATGGTTCCTAAAACCCAGGTAAACAGGGGTGGGGAGAGGTATCAGCTGTTGGGCACCAGTGACCAGTGCCTCCCTCCAGTTTAGTACCCACGGTGCACACAGGCTATTTGTGGTGTCTTGTGTAGTAACCCAACTTTCAGTATTGCTCCTTTGCAAAAATGAAATATTTTATCAGCACCAAAGAGAACTTTGGGGAAAAACCCTTGAATACAATCCAAAATATATGGAATGCAATACATACTTATATCTTTTGAAACTATACTGAATATGATTTCATCTTTCTCAACCCTGTAGGAGGCATTCTTAGAATGTTTGAGAATTATGTGCGAAATATAGACTGTCTTGTTGTAAATACTTTTTAATAGAAGGGTGGTTGACAGTGAGTTTTCTATGAGAAAATCAAGGAACCCTATTAATTTTTTGTTTGTCCTTATGAAAAGTGGCATTGCCATCTGCACATAAACCCCATTTGATCCCCCCTTCTCCCGTGCTGGCGCAGGGAAACTAAGGTCACAGATGGAGAGCCGCAGGGCTCTGGTCTCCACACCTGCGCTCATCCCATTCCGCCGGCGGCAACCACGTTCAACAAACTGCATTGTGCGTCCAGGTCCTGGCCAGGCTCTGTCCTGGGAGCCAAGGGGACCGGAGGAAGATGCAATCGAGTGGGTTGGGCCCTGGGGACCAGGACACCAAGAGGCTAAGGAGCGAACAGTAGTGTGAAGTAGGTGGGACCTCATTGTACCGACTGCTATGGACCCAAAGCCATCGGGGCAGGCGCCCTGGCCCCGCGCCGCGGCCTCCCGGCCCTGGAGGGTCGCCCAGCCCGCGCCGGCCTCCCGCCACAGGCGTCGCTGTGCGCTCGCGCGCGGGCCGGAGACCGCGTTCGCGGGGAGCGGGCGCTCGCGCCGAGCAGGGGTTTCAGTTTCTGGCGCGAACTTCCGCCGTTCCGAAGTTGTAGGGCGAATCGGCGCGATGTCTGGGGACAGCAGCGGCCGCCGGCCGGAGGGCCGGGGCCGGGGCCGCGACCCGCACCGGGACCGCACCCGCTCCCGCTCTCGCTCGCGGTCCCCGCTGTCGTCTGTATCCCGCCGCGGCTCCGCGCCGGAGCGCCCGAGCTTGGATGATCCAGACCCGTCGGATTCCGGGGACGAGATGCTGGACCCGGCCAGCCTGGAGGCGGAGACCGACCACGGCCTGTGTCGCCAGATCCGCCATCAGTACCGAGCGCTCATCAACTCGGTCCAACGTAAGGCGACGGCGCTGGGGGGCGCGGGCCGCGTTGCAGTCCCCGCCCTGCGCGCCGCCGCTCGCGCGCGGGTGACAGCCCCTAGAACGAGCCTCGCCTTATTTGTTTACAAAGTGCTCCCGCGTGCGTTTAGTCTCCCGAGCCGCGCGACCTTGGCTGGGGGCACGCGGGTCCCTGATCGGCAGGCTGGGAAAGCCCGAGGCCAGACAGGTTGGTGACTTGCGGGAGCCCAGCCCGCCAGCAGGGGAGAGGCAGGACGCGGAGCGCGAGTGCCTCTGGTGCACATGGCGGTTCTCGGCGTGGGCTCGCAGCCCTGCAGTGGCAGCGCCACGCGACATCTGTCAGAGATGCACCCCCTCGGGCCCCACCCTGACCCACGCAATCCGAAACTCGGGGGTTGGGGGCGGCCCATCTGTCAGTGGCCCTCCAGGTGCTTCTTTGCCCGCAAAGTTTGAGAACCACTCCAGTATGGAGCGCTCTGAGGCTTCAGGAGCTGAGCCCTCGGGGTAAAGGTCAGAGGGGAGCCAAGGTTACCTTCAGAGTTCAAGCTGCTTGAAGGTTAACAGTCACCTTTCTCTTTTCGCGCCATTTTCGTTAAAAATCTAGAGATGTTTGAAGTAATTACCCTGGGAGCAATGGGCGGGGTTCAGCTTTACCACTGCAAGTGCTAACTTTGTTAACTACCTACTTATTAGGGACTGAGCAAATTTCCCAAAGTTTGTTATTTTTGTTTTTAATAGAAAACCGGGAGGACATACTGAATGCCAGCGACAAATTAACAGAGGTCCTTGAAGAGGCCAACACTTTGTTCAATGGAGGTAATTCATTAGTTTATACACCTTACAATGCTTTGTGACACTTTTAGCTTTATAGAAGATGCAAATTTTTGACATCTAGCCCTTCCCGCATTCGTGTGTAACCAGTTTGGGAGGCTTGTTCATTACAGCATTAAAGCTGCTTACCTTGTACTAAGGACTCTACATGAAATTCTGAGGGTGGGCCCCGAAATCTGGTTTAACAAGCCCCACAGGTGATTCTGTTGCCTGCTGAAGTTTGAAAACTTTGCGTGCGTGCGTTATCTTTCCTCCTTCTCTTGTATTTACTGCTGTGTCCCCAGTATACATTTGTCCAATGGATGAATTAAAGAAGAACCTGGGGAGACTCTTTTCTTGTCGCCTTCCCAGTGTCCCCTCCCCTTCCCCAGCTCTTTGCTGTTGGTCCATTTTCAACCCAGAGGAGGTGGCAAGGTCTACAAGTGGGCCTGTGTGTCTCCAGTGGGGGGGAAGGGAGGGGGTAGGTGTGTGTGTGAGAGAGAGAGAGAGAGAAATAGAGAAATCTCAGAACAGTGAAATCCAGACTATGCGGGCTTTAAAAACACAACCTTAGTTTGAATTTAACCACACAGGGGCTAAAGAGTGTCAGCAGAATCAGTGATGCCCAACACCACAACTCATACTCATTGAGGATCAGAACACTTACTTAAGTCTAGCCATTCCCTGCCCTGGCTAGTGGTTTAAGTGTTGCCTCCTGTCACCACTTCACATGCGCTCTCTCATCTGTGTCTTTCATGCTCAGACTCCAGCCTCCTCATCATTCCCCATCTTGGGGTGGCACATTTGCTAAATCTCATCAGAACCTTCAGGAACCGGGCCTCCCTCTTTCACCTTGTGAAACCCCTCTCCTATGCTTGTAAGCTTCCTTCCCTCTTGACTTGGTTACTCTAGTTAGTTCTTACTCCACTCATCATCTCCCCCTTAGCTACTTTCAGTATTTTTCTAAAGAAAAATATTAAGGCAGAGTTACTCAGTGGGGCCCTAGGAGTTGTTCAGTGAACACGTCTAAATGCTTGGCATTCGTGGACTTGGTGGTCTTAAGTTTCAAGTCTTTGGAGACCGTAAAGTCACCCATGATATGATATTTGCACTTTTCCTTGCAGTATGCTTCTGATGGCCCAGGGAGGCCTGGAGGAGTCTGGGAATGTGGCTAGCATTTGCATCCTCTGGCTTTGTTCTCTTACTCATTGTCACCTCCCCTGTGACTCTCTGAAATGATGAAAAGCTTTTCCTTTGAGAACAAAACTGACGGATAAGACAAAAACTGGAGTCAACAGTCCTCTGGCCAGGTCTTTGCTGTTTTTGTGGGGATTGTTTAGGAAATTAGTGATTGAAATGAAATGGCTCTGAGAAGCGCGCATGGGTCTTTCCGTTTGAACTTTCCTGTGCTCTCCTTTTGGCTTCCTTTAGGATTCTCCTTTTCAGGTGTTTCCAAACCACTTTTTCCACACTCCTGTCACCCTGATTAAGCCAACATCCTTAGCCCTGCTGCTTCCTATACTTGACAGCTTTATCCTGCAGACTTTTGACATCTCTCCCAGCAGCATCCTGCTTTGTCTGTCCTTTCCCTTCCTTTTTTATTTAAATATTTTTCTCTCTTCTAGCGCATCTTAAATATCACATCGTCTGTGAAACTGTTTTTGAGCATCCATCCTCAGGGACACTACCCTTTTGGCCGTAGACTGTAAATTTGGGTTGCTGTGCTGGGTTGGCTGTGTAGCCAGGGGGAGGTGGGAGTTCCTGGAGTCTGCTCAGCTCCTCAACAACCTCCGCAGTGCTATTGGCAAACCACCAGGCTGAGCACAGGGCCTCACATGCAGCAGACACGTGAGTAGACTCACATGAATAATTTTGAGTCAGAGGGAAGACATGATAGAGTTTGTTAAACTAGGCACAGTTATTAAAGAGATTGTGTTTCAGGAGTAATCAAGTAACAGGAGTGGGAAACCAGAGACAAAGTTAGCTTTTAGGAAGACTGGTTGGCTTTGATTAGAGATTCTGGTGAGTTGGGCAGAGGAGCCAGTTTTAGAAGGAGATGGATCAGCTTTCATCCTGATGACTTTTTTAGCCCAATGAGAAATCCTAGTAAGTAGTTGGAAATTTAGAGAAAATATCTGTGGATAATGTGTATTTTGTAATGTGTATGCTTTCCTTCTTTTTTGAATAGTGTCCCGAGCACGAGAAGCAGTCCTGGATGCCCACTTTCTTGTTTTGGCTTCCGATTTGGGCAAAGAGAAAGCAAAGCAGCTGCGCTCTGATCTGAACTCCTTTGATATGTTGAGATATGTTGAAACTCTAGTAAGTTCAAAGCTATAGAATCTGAATTAAAAATGTTTTATCTGTAGTACATTATGTAACTCTCTGCTTTGCTTATGTCTATATGCAAATGTTTTCACTTCATTTTCCTTTTTTTCATTTTTTTTCTGGTCTCAAGATGCCACCAGAGAGATCTTAGCAAATTAAACAGATGAAAGTAAAACTATGTGGCAGGATTTAGGGTAGGAGCTTCAAGTAGTCTGAAATATCTCTGTTTAAAGACTCTGGGTGGCAGGTGGCGCTTGTGGCTCAGTGAGTAGGGCGCTGGCCCCATATACCGAGGATGGTGGGTTCAAACCCAGCCCCGGCCAAGCTGCAACAAAAAAATAGCTGGGCATTGTGGCGGGCACCTGAAGTCCCAGCTACTCGGGAGGCTGAGGCAAGAGAATCACCTAAGCCCAAGTGCTGGAGGTTGCTGTGAACTGTGATGCCATTGCACTCTACTGAGGGCGACAGAGTGAGACTCTGCCTCTAAAAAAAATTAAAAAATGAAGACTCTGGGTGCTATGGTTATTTACCAATGGCCCTTCTTCTTTGATCAGTTCTAAATCATCTTTAGTGACCTGGGACCTTTGACCTGAGCTGGAAAAAAGCCCCTGCTGAAGGAGGCAGAGCTCAGAGTTAGGCCTGGTGAGGGGCATGTTTTCCTCTGTGTTTGAGACTATTTCAAAACCATGTGACTATCATTGGGGCTTTGCTTTTTTAAGTTTTATTTTATTCATCTTTCTTTGCCACTAATGAGTTTGAATAGTTGTTACTTGAAATTTAAAAATTTTTCCTTGATGGATGTACCAACAATATCACATGGAGACTGACCTTGTATCTTGTCTTTTTTTAATTCTACTCTGAGCCAGCCTCTGTCCTAGTACCAGCGATACACCTGGGTGCAAACGTTACATTTCCAACCTGATGATGTTAAATGGTTTTTAAAATGATTTGCACTATGAGATTTGATCAGATAAAGCAGTCATTTTATAAAGGCATGAGGCAGAAGATTATTTGCCATTTGTTTTTTTTTTTCCGAGACAGAGTCTCACTTTGTCACAGTAGAGTGCAGTGGCATCACAGCTCACAGCAACCTCAGACTCTTGGGCTTAAGCGATTCTCTTGCCTCAGCCTCCAAGTTAACTGTACTACAGCCACAAAACCTGGCTATTTTTGGTTGCAGTTGTCATTGTTGTTTTAGCTGGCCCAGGCTGGATTCAAACCTGCCAGCCTTGGTATATGTGACTGGCGCCATAACCCCTATGCTAGGGGCACCGAGCCTGCAATCTGTTGTTTTGAAAACCTTAAAATTTTCTTCATTCTTAAACTTTTTTATTGTGAAGTATAATGCACTTACGGAAATATATACTAAGTGCGCAGCTCAGAAAAGTGACCATGTATTGGGTTTAAAAAAAATTACTTTTATCAAGTTTAACTTTGTAGTTTAACATACCAAAATAAATTCTCAAAGTCTTAAAGCATTAAATATAAAACCTTAAATGAATAGTTGTCTAGCATCTGGGTGGGGGACATACTCCCATGTCTAACATTGAATGTAGACATTATAAGGAAAAGACTGGTCGATTTGAACAGAACAAAATTGAAACACTGTCCTGTAAAGGTGTGAGGGTGGGAGTGGGTGTAAGGGAAGGAGGAGAGCCGCAGGTCTGACCGGCTGTGATAGCCTTTCTTTGCTTCCAAGGTTGGTTGCCTTTAATAGGGCGAAGCTCCTTGAGGGCTTTGTGATTGTTGAGTGTGTATGATACTGCCGTTGTAATTTGATAACTTCTAGGCATTTTACAGTATAATGTAACAACAGTATATCTTCACAGAATTAAATTGGATTTATTACATTTTCTGTAAGGTGGTTTGAGATTAGAGAAACATTCAGCGTCTGCCAACTCTTCTCCAGGAAGGCAATTTTAAGATGAGCGATTCTCTCACTGAAGCTAGGTCCCCGCTCTCTGGACCTATCTCTTATACTTAGATATAAGTTGAATGTAGATTTCTAGGAGATTGGCTAAAAATTCAAATCTGAAGCCAGCTGAACTTCCCTGTGCTAGAGGGGAGCTTTTGATTTGGGATGTAACTTTACATTTTTATGCTAGTAAATGCACAGTTTTGCTTGTTTATCAATTACTTGTGATATAGGAATTCCCAGGGGGCTTAGTCCTTCTGCCACACCTAGACCCTCAGACTGCCAGTGGCACTGTGGACATTTTGGGCTGGGTATGTCTTTGTTTTGGAGGCCTCTAGTGTGCATTGGAGGATCCTGAGCAGCCTCAGTAGCCTCTCCCTGCTAAATGCCAGTAGCATCAGTTGTGACAACCAAAAATGTCTTCAGCTATTTCCAGAAGACCTCTGTGGGCAAACTCATCCTGCTTGAGAACCACTGGTCTAAAGCCTTGTACTTTCTCACCCAAAGGTTCTAAGTACATTGACTGTTTTCTACCAAAAAGAAGGTACCTTTGAAAATAGGAATTTATCTATAAAGTTATCTTCACAATAAGAAACTTAGCCAAACGACTTGTTAAGACACTAAAAACGGGTTTTTGCCTCTGGCCTCTTAAAGGTTTAGTGATGCGGGTTATTGGATGTGGTAAATGATTGTTTGTGGCTTAACTGGGGTTTTTTGTTTTCCTTCATTTTTGTAGCTGACACATATGGGTGTAAATCCGCTAGAAGCTGAAGAACTCATCCGTGATGAAGATAGTTCTGATTTTGAATTGATAGTCTATGACTCCTGGAAAATATCAGGCAAAACAGCAGAAAACACCTTTAATAAAACCCATACATTCCACTTTCTGTAAGATTATTTTAAAAATCCGACAGACCAGCCAATTTGTAAACTTTATATTGTCTTTTCTTGTAGGAACAAAGATGTTTTGGTATTGTAGAGGTGATGGTCATGATGTCATTATTTGGAGACTTTCTAAACTTTGTTTTGAAAGACCATAAACTCTTGATGTGGTTGGAACCTTAAAGGATCCCTCATCCTGCCTTAGCAAGGAAGGCCACACACAGGCCAGAACCCTCTTACCAAGGCTCTCTTCTGGCTCGTGTGCTTCTGGCTCATGAGGCTTTGGGACTGTAGCAGATGTATAGCTTTATTATCTTTGAAATCCTTATCATGTAGGAGCATGATACCTCCTGCAGAGGGTGTGTTAAGATTCCACCAATATGTCCAGTGACATTCATTATAATATCCTGTTGGATGATCACTGTTCTATATTTGAAGACTACTTGAGTTGTCACATAAGCTGCCTGATTTATTTTTTGGATATAACTCTGATTTTAAGAAAAGTGTTTCCTTATACTCTGTCCTATCGAGACGTCAGGATCAGCTGTCATTGGTTCTTCCTTGGGACAGCCTTGAAGTGCATTGGTGTGTTCCCTAATAGGTTCTTTCCCTAGGGAACCATCCAAGTTGTTCCAGTCTTTTCTTTGTTAAGTGGTACAGCTTTCATTTGTTTTTTCCTAGTTCACCTTTTCAGATGTCTTGGGATTGGTAGTGCCTCAGACAGCTTTGGAGATGCACTGTAGCAGGTCTGTTGTGGAGTCTGGCACCTGTATTTAACAAGGCTTCAGGTAACTCAGGTGTCCAGAGCCACTGTATATATTGTAGGATAAAAATCAAACTGCTTTATTACAGGATAAAGTCCAAATTCTTGTTTTTGCTGTTGAGGGCTAAGCTCTGTCATACATCCTAGGATCTAAAGATAAAGCCTTAAGTTTTATCTCGTCCTCTAGCCTAATTTCCAGCCCCCCTCAAGTTCTTACAGCTCCGTCCCTGCCCTTGTGGTTCCCTTGATCTCCAGTGTCCTTTCCTCCATCTTTTCTACCTGGTAAGGTTTATTATCTCTCAAGTCCCAACTTAGAAGCCAGAGTAACCTCTCCATACAGAAGTGTTATCAGTGTAGAATCAGATTTCCCAGCCAGATTCCCCCCAACTCTGGGTAGATAACGCTGCCACAGTGCTGTCATGGTGCTTGATCCTATGTGACAGCACTGTAGCTTCTATCATATGTTGACATGGGTCAATATGCATAATGTCTAGCTACATGGAGATGTCCAACCTGGGCCCGAGGGCCACATGCAGATGAGGACTGTTTTATTTATTGGTGGTGTCAGATAACGTAAAAAATATGTGAGTGCTTTTTTTTTTTTTTTGGTCATGAGCTTTCCTTAGCATTTGTGTATTTAATGTGTGGCCCAAGACAACTCTTCTTCCAATGTGTGGCAGAGAAGAAAAAATCTTGGACACCTTTGATCTATACTTCATACTTCATCTTCTTGAGTGTAGGGACCACATGGGTCTATGTATTCTTGGGTCCTTGATTTCTACATGGTACATCTATCAATTGCTGGAGCATTTGGACTTTTGGAGGAGAGTCCAAAGGAAAAGGAATCCATGGTCCTGGCTTTGCTTATTATCCTAAGACAGGTGTGTTCTATAGTCCTGTGCTGTGAGACTCCACCGAGCACCCCCAGATCCAAGGTTTTTGAGCACAGTGAAGTTGTTCTGTTCTCCTTCTCCACATGTTCATCCTTCCCTTCATCTCAGAAGTTGGCTTTGCAATAGGTTAGCTGGAAAGACATCACAGGTACATTCACTAGCTTACTGGACAGAGCAATATGAAGGTGTTTCAGGAGGTATCTGAGGTTGAAGAAAGCTCTTAGAAGTTCTTTTGGAAATACAAAGGGAACAAGGGATGTGAGAGACCTTACCAAGAGCCTTGGTTTGCCGTCAGCTCATACATATCACTGATGCCTGGTCTGAATCTGATTATACCATGCAAATTGCTTTTAGTTAGCAAAATTAGTTTGTTTTAAAAACAAACAAAAAAGGACATGAAAGCATATTTATCATTAGGTTGGGTTCAATACATGGAGAGTTTCCTGCGCCAAAGCCACGAATTGATCGCCCAAGAAAAGTTCGTATAATAGAAGAGCAGAGGGCAATGCCTGCCCAGGTTTGTTTGTTTGTTTGTTTTTTTAACGTTGCTTTTTAAAATACCTAAACTTAAAATAGTCATTACTATAATGTATATGTTATTTGGCCATCTTTTCTAAGCTTTAGGGTCTGGAACAAGGTTCTCTCACTTAAATAATCATTTTCTTTAAGCCTTTAAGCAATGTATTGGATTGGCCACTAGTCTTTAAGTAATTTTTGTAGTTTTGATCAGTTCTCTTTCTCAACCTCAGCACTATTGCTGTTTAGGGCTGGACGATTTGTCATTGTGGGGTGCTATCCTGTAACTGCAGGATGTTCAGCAGCACCCCTGCTCTCCACCCACTCGATGTCAGTAGTACTTCTTCTGACCGGTGATACCAAAAATGTCTCCAGATACCGGCAGGTGTCCCCCGTAGGGCAAAATCACTCCCAGTTGAGAATGGCTATTTTAAACTTCCCCTTTTGTATTTTGGTCTTTTATATTCAGCCTGGAAATAGTTGATTTGGTAATGTTATTTTCTGTTGAGAAATTAATATAAAAATCTTACCAAAGCTAGAAAATTTTATTTTAACTATAAATTACAAGGTGGGGATACAAACTGCTAGTGATCCCCAATAAAAGACATTCACAGGATTTTGGGTGTGTAAGAGGGAAGAAAAGGTTGTTAACAGGCAAGAGAGTGGGTTAGTTCAGCTTGATAACCATGTTCTTTTGTTTTTCAGTTAAAAAGAATGGAAGAGTCTCATCAGGAAGCAACAGAGAAAGAAGTAGAAAGAATCTTGGGATTGTTGCAAACATATTTTCGAGAAGATCGTAAGTGTGACACCAAATTTAAAGTGGAACAATTGGTATTTATCAGTTTCACCAAGGTTATTTTTATTTAAAAGGCGTTTTCAAGGGTTGGGTGCCGTGGCTCAAGCCTGTAATCCTAGCACTCTGGGAGGCCAAGGTGAACGGATTGCCTGAGTTTATAGGTTCGAGACCAGCGTGAGTGAAGAGCAAGGCCCCATCTCTAAAAAATAGCTGGGTCTTGTGGCAGGCGCCTGTAGTCCCGGCTACTTAGGAGGCTCAGACAAGAGCATAGCTTGAGTCCAGGAGTTTGAGGTTGCTGTGAACTATGACACCACAACACTCTACCAAGGGTGACAAAGTGAGACTCTGCCTCAAAAATAAATAAATAAAAGATGTTTTCAGCTGTATGTCATCTTTGAAACATTTTGATCTCTTCTTGGCATATGTGTTTCATGAGGCCTCTCCCCATTAGAAGTCCCATATGAGAATGCTGGTGAAGTAACTTCTCATTTTTATCCTTAAAATATGGTGGATTTTTTTTGTGTTACAAAATAAAACATGCCATACAAGTGAGAAAAGTCACTTACTCCAGGGTGGCGCCTGTGGCTCAGTGGGTAGGGCGCCAGCCCCACATACTGAGGGTGACAGGTTCAAACCTGGCCCTGGCCAAACTGCAATAAAAAATAGCCAGGTGTTGTGGCGGGCGCCTGTGGTCCTAGCTACTCGGGAGGCTGAGACAAGACAATCACCTAAGCCCAAGAGCTGGAGGTGGCTGTGAGCTGTGATGGCAAGGCACTCTACTGAGGGCGACAAAGTGAGACCCTGTCTCTAAAAAAAAAAAGTCACCTACTCCACTGGCTCTCATTTCCAGAGGTAGCACTTGTAAGATGTGACGTGTATGTTTTAAAATTATTTTATGTTTATGTCAGTCAGGTAAATAACATGCATCTTCACAGTTGTTTCTTTGGTCTTTTGCTTTTTTTCAAAGCTAATCATAATACACACATTTTCCTGCAATGTGACTTTTCAGTGTGGACATCTTTCCAAATGATTACATATAGATTTCCCTTATTTCTGGTTCCTGCTCTAAGGCTGTACTACAGATATATTTACCAAATCTCCTATTTACTAGATGAATGAGTTCTTTATAGCATTTTAGTCTTGTATAAATTTGCTGAAGTGCAAATCTTTTTATTCAACACCTTCAATTGCCTTTAAAAATCTTCGTATGTAGCTTTGTGCACTTGTGCTATATTTCTGTAGGATTCGCTTTTTAGAGGAGGCTTATTTTTACTAGATACATCAAATTGGCATCTGAAAGGGCTGGGCTGATGTGCACTGCCAGGTCAGGACGAGTACGCACTGCTTTCATCTCCAGCTAAGGCTAGAGAGGATTGGTCTTATTGGGAAGCAAAAACCACTTTTCCTGTTTCAAGAATTTTTCCCTCTTCCGACCATAGCTGATACGCCAATGTCCTTCTTCGACTTTGTGGTTGATCCGCATTCTTTTCCCCGTACGGTGGAAAACATCTTTCATGTTTCCTTCATTATACGGGTAAGATTTAAGATTTTTTTCTCCAATTGCTTTTGTATATGTTTTAAAGGATACATCATCAAAGCTATAGATGGGAGCTGGCAAAGGTATCTGTTCTAACCAGTATGTGTTTTAGATCCATTTTAGCAAAGCATTAATTTGCATATTAACACATTCACTGCCACACCAGAAAAAAACATTTTTCTCGGGCCACAATGCTTTATTAGGTCAAGAGATGTGGAAGTTATATGTGCTTCACAAGGCCACGGGCTCAAAACTAGCATGAGGCAAATGCAGCTCCCATGGCAGTTAATATGCTAAGTAGAAGAAACTAGCTAAAAAATTGTGTGCTTCATGTTTTAGAAATTATTTAGAGAGAGAATTGGTAGAATTTGAATAGGTTAAAATATGGGTCTAAAGGTTAAATTTCTTGTATATGATAGTTGTCATGTTTTATCAGAGAATATCCTTGTTCTCAAGAAATACACACTGAAGGACTGGGGAAAAGGCAGGCTACCTGTCATTCTCACATTGTTCATAAACAATAGTAATAATAGAAAGTAAATGTACAACTTGAATAATTGGTAACTATGGGTAAAGAGTATGTGGGAGGTCTCTAGAGTAGCTCTTGTAGCTCTTTAAATTTGAAATTAATGTGAAATAGGTTTTAAAAAGAACCCTACTCAGAATTGTACTGCGTGTGTAGAAATTTGCTTTACACTGTCTTTAGTCGTCCATCAGGTTGTATTCCTACACATGTAAGATGAATTTGATTTTAACCTTTAAGCTTGTGTTGGCCAAAGTATTTTTCTCAGACATGATAACAAAGGTGTCTTTTGCCAATGGTCCCAATGATAGAACAATGCATAACAAAATGTGGAGTATCCCAAAATACATATAAATCAGGTAAAGAGACATGATAGAGTTTCATTTAACAGAGTCTCAGGATGAAGGCTGTGTCTGTGTGGAAACTGATTAGAAACCCGAGAAACCCCGTGTAAAAAACAATGTCAGATTATCAGTTATGTACCCGTAATCATTCAACAGTTTTTAAAAAAGGTGTTAGAGAAGTCTTGTCTATATCATCTCGTTATTGTTGTACATCGTGATCATCCGAGATAGAGAATTTTCTAATCAAGCAATTTTCTTTTTTTTTATATAGTGCTTATAAGTTTGAGTCTAAATTTTAGTCTTCTCCTAAAGTCATGTTTTATATTGTAGGATGGTTTTGCAAGAATAAGACTTGATCAAGACCGACTGCCAATAATAGGTGAGTAATACTATGTTTGGAAAAATTTGTTTGAGAGAAAATACGTTATTAGAGTTCGTGAAATGAACCTTACTAAGTGGAAATGAGTTTTCATTACAGGAAACAAACTTTTACAGTGTTGTTGTCAGGCTCAACGAAATGAAAATACTGAGAATATGGTCAACGTTTAAAACTTTGATTCGTCTGTATCACTGATTAAATGTCTAGAGCTATAAAGATTAACAGAGAATGATATAATTTCTCTCAAATTTTAATTGAGAAGGTTTGTGATCGCAGTCATTTTTGTAGTGTCCTTCTCTCTAACCATGTTCTCCTGGATGCCAGCTCCTTTTCTCCCTGGGGCTCTCAGAAACTTTCATTCTTACCTGAAGCATTTCACATTCTCCGTGGCTCATGTCTTTCTAAGGTTTTCTGTAGAGAATGAAATACTTTCATGGTTCACGCTTGCTGCTTTCAAAGTTCTCAGTTTTACATTGGCTCAGCTCTGGTTATCCTAGATAGGCAGAGGTTTTTGAATCTTTGGAATGTATTACTCTACATCTTGTTTTTTTTTTTTTTTTTTTTTTAGAGAGACAGATTATCACTTTAAACGCCCTTGGTATAGTGCTGTGGTGTCATAGCTCACAGCAACCTCCACCTCCTGGGTTTAGGCAATTCTCTTGCCTCAGCCTCCCAAGCTGGGACCACAGGTGCCCACCACAACGCCTGGCTTTTTTTTGATGCAGTTTGGCCGGGGCCGGGTTTGAACCCATCACCCTCAGTATATGGGGCCTGTGCCCTACTCACTGAGCCACAGGCGCCGCCCTATGACTTGTTTTTTTAAGTGGAATCAAATGGGATTACTTGCAATAATAATACTGTAATCATACTACAGCAACTCAGCAATGCATAAACTCCTGAAAAGTATGTACTAGTGTAAATATCCTCAGTTTCTGTTCAGATTACCTCTTCTGATTTACTAACCTTTGAAAAACTTTGTCTTTCAAACAGAGCCTGTTACTATTAATGAAGAAAATGAGGGAATTGACCAAAACACTCAAGTTAGGAATCAAGGAATTATAGCTCTGAGTTACCGTGACTGGGAGGTAAAGCTCTGTACAGTTCTGATTCTGACTTCCTTTGCGGTAAGCCCAGTGCCCAGATGTTCTTTGTTCTCTGCCAGGAAATTGTGAAGACTTTTGAGATTTCAGAGCCTGTGATTACTTCAAGTCAGAGCCAGCAGCGGCTTGTGCTTGATGCCAGCTGAAGGTAATGTCTTCTACAGGATAGCTCTCCAGTTTTATTAAAGTTTACTTAGCAATCCAAACATTTCTACTTTTCCCCCAAATATCCAGTGATACTTGGATTTTTGCCTCCCTCTAGTGCCCCATTCTTAGAACTGTGTATCGCTAGTGAGAAAAGCGTAGGGGTTGTGAATTCCCTTTTCTGGATTGATTACTTTGGTGTTCTTAAGATTTGTGGCTGAAAGAAGCAAAGCAGAACTTTGTTCTTGTTTGTTTTTTTTTCTCCCTTAAAAGACTGATAAATTCGCTTAGATGAAATCCTAAATCCCTCTGTAAATCCTAAATCAACTCTGTAAGTGTTGTTTACTGTCCATTAGACTCGCTTGTTTAATAGGAATAAAGCAGAGAAGGGGGATTAGGACAGAACTTCCTTAGAATGATGTTAGGAAATGGGCATTTCTGAAATGTGAATTATGCTATGAAATAAATCCTAGTGATCATATGGCTTTGTGTACTGCCAGCAGCTGTGGATGGGAAACAAAGACCTAGGATGTGGGCTCTGCCCCCCTTAAAACCTTGGGCAAGTTATTTATTTATTTTTTTTTTTTGTAGAGACAGAGTCTCACTTTATCACCCTCGGTAGAATGCCCGGTTTTGCAGTTTGGCTGAGGCTGGGTTTGAACCCGCCCTCTTCGGTATATGGGGCTGGCGCCCTATTCGATGAGCCATAGGCGCCGCCTGGGCAAGTTATTTAATTACACTCAGTTTCATTTTCCTTATCAATAAATCTATATAAAATGGGGAGTTTTTTTTTTTTTTTGTAGAGACAGAGTCTTACTTTGTCACTCTTGGTAGACTGCCGTGGTGTCACACAGCTCACAGCAACCTCCAGCTCTTGGGCTTAGGCGATTCTCTTGCCTCAGCCTCCCGAGTAGCTGGGACCACAGGCGCCCGCCACAACGCCCGGCTATTTTTTTGTTTTTGCAGTTTGGCCGAGGCTGGGTTTGAACCTGCCACCCTCGGTATATGGGGTCGGCACCCTACTCTCTGAGCCACAGGCGCTGCCTAAATGGGAGATTTTTGAACTAGATAATTTCTCAACTCAAATTTCCTATGATGTTGAGAATTAAGAAGTAAAGTGAGCTTTTTAGTACTTCATGCAAACTCTTAATAGGTGCTTTAATTAATTGAAATTCTTTTGTTCCAAGATAATTTATTTCTATAAAAATATTTTGAGGGAAAGATATATCATGTGGATTAACCTGAGCCGTACTTACTGAAGAGGAGCTAGTTGTTAGATTTCACTTATGTAAGTCATATGAACTTTTGATTCATCATTTATATACCATTAACTAGCTGTTTTTTTCCCTTTTTTAGGACTCAAGTGGATAGTGAAATCCAAGAAGGAAAGCAGCATGGATTGTATATATTGTATGATTCAATGTTTTTAAAGACAGATTGTTTTTAGTAAAATGTAGCTTTTGATAGTTAATGAATTTGTCATGGTTGTCTTTGATTAAAGGAAATTCACTGCCATATTCACAAATGATTGTGGTTACTCTTTATTTTTTTAATCATGAAAATTTCTCCTTTTCCCAGACTTATCCCACTGAACATCTGTCTTAGGTTGTTAATGCCCTGTGGATCATGACTCCTTTTATATCATTTTAGCTGTAAGATTAGCTAGTCAAGACAACAAATAGGTTGTGCCATGTGAAAATGTTCTTATAGGTTAGAAAGTAGTCATCTCAATTTCCTGGGATTCAGCCTGTGATTTACATACAAGAAACTATCGACTCTTCTGCCGAGGCAGCTGGCCTAGTTTCCCCTCGGCAGCATCCCTGGATCTGTCTTGCCAGCTGCCCCTGAGCGTCTCATCTCTGATGGGCTTCCACGTCTGCCCTGGATGTTTTCCGGGTCATGCTTGGTTCCTTTCCCATTCCGCACCTTCCTGCTTTTGTCCTTTCTTACTCCTTCCCTCTTCTGTGGAAGGCTCTGGGCTCTAGCGCTTCCTGCCTCTTTGTATCAGTCCTCCTGACACCTGTGTCTGGAGTTTTCCCTCCAACCATGCTCGTCTCAAAAAATTACTGTAACCCTCCTCACTGTATCCTGTCTCCTCTTTACATAACATCATTTGCTAGCTACCCTTTTCTTTTCTAAGTCATCAAACCATGGCAGTGTGACACCTTTCTCACCCTGTACTGAGTGAATCTGTTTTCCCCTGAATTTACTCATTCCTTTCCAGATCGCTAACTCCGATGGGTAAGTGCTGTACATTTGACATATGAAAATGTATTCTTTGACACTGCATATCCTTGATGTCTGTTGCTTTTCCCGGTTCCCCTTCCACTGTCTGATTCTCATGATGTACGCCATATTTATGTCCTGAATAGTCTCAAGACTTTACTTAATGCCTAAATGTCTTGAAAAAGCTACAGAGATATGTGTAACCAATGGTTTGTTGGACATATGTTTAAACATATGTAAAACAGTTCCTCCCCCACCCCCCAAATCTCCCTGTAATCTCTACACTGGCACTTTTCCCACTTTAGTTCCTCAAACAGAAACCCAGGATTCTCCCACCACCCAGTGTACCTCAACCAGGCATAGATGCCCACTGGTCTCTTGATTTCTTCCATCTTGCCCAGGTTACTGCCACAGACTCTTATTGTTGTTTTCTGCCTCCTGTCTGTCCTTCAGATCTTTTCCCCTTCTTTAAAATCCCGTGTCAGTCTCTCAGGAATTCCCCCACTGCCTTCCAAACTGAAAAATCTTGATCCTTCAGTGATGTTCAAAGTTTTATGTGATCAGGTCCTGGCCTGATCCAGGTCCAGGGAGCCTGGCCTCCCAGGCTCACTTCCTCCAAACTCTCTAGACTCTAACATGTCTTTTCTGGTTAAACAGCTTTACTGAGGTGTAATTCATGTACCATACAATTTACCCACATAACATCTCCAACACAGTGTTTTTAAATCTATTCGCAGGGTGGAGGAACCATCATCACAATTTAATGTTAGAGCATTTTTGTTGCCCTCAGCCCTGTCGCTCCCCTTCTCACCCCTCGGCCACCACTAACCTACATTCTGTCTGTAAGTTTGCCTGGTCTGGTCATTTCATATCAATGGAATCATACGTGTAGCCTTAACATCGTACGTTTCCAAGTGTGCATGTCCAAAGTGGCCCTCCTTTCCCTTTCATTTGCCTACTTTCTACTTATTTAACACTCCTCACATAAGAAACTTGACATTGGTTACCTTTTGCAAAATAAGGTGGGAAAGGTGTTACTTTTTATTTAGTATGTTTCTGTAACTCGTGTGTTTTCTAACCTTGTACTCTACTATTACTTTTAAATCATCAACAGGTTATCTAGATAGGGAGATGATGAGCCACTTTTTCTTCTTTAAATTGAGAAAGAATTAACATGTCTTTAAAAAAAAACAAAAAAACTCATGGTGCCACCCCAGAGCCTTTTTTTCCTCCAGAATTTTGTGCTGCTTTTAAGGGCACCTTGTTCTGTCAGTCATTCAGTTTGTGCTCACCATGTTGTTTATCATACGTCCTTTGCAGTGGAGGTCCTTAAGTGCCAGGGTTGGGCCTAATTTCCATACTGATGGTGGCTAGTACATGGCAGGTGTCAGAGTTGAATTATGGCCAGGCCTTCTGTCTGCCTAAGGAGTCACTGTCTACGTGTAGTCTCAGCTCCCCATAAATTGCTGTCCTACGCTCTAGTCTATATTTGCAATAAAAGTTTTTTCTTTCTTTTTTTTTTTTTTGCAGTTTTTGGCCATGGCTGGGTTTGAACCTGCCATCTCCAGTATATGGGGCCAGTGCCCTACTCCTTGAGCCATAGGCACCGCCCTGCAATAAAATTTTTTATACTATATAATTGGATGTGTGCTCTTTCATTTTCTCCCCAAATAGATCATAACCCCCTCGATGTACAGAGGAGCTACAGCCTGGAGTCATGGCTCTTTGGCAGGGTGAGGGTTTAGCTCAGGGATCTGATACCCATTAAAGTTAGGTGGGTTGGAGAGTACAAGGCCATGTGTTGTCCGCATCACTGTAACAGGCTTGTATTCTCTGTCTATATTTAACCCTGCAGAGATGGAGTCAGAGCTCTTTAGTTAATAGCAACTCGAGCTATGAAATTGTCAGTTCCGTGGTTTGTAGAAAAAGATTTGTTTAGTTTTTAGGAGCAGTGTTAATGAAAAGTATAAGGAAGGAAACAGGTGTGATAGACTTTTCAGATCTTCAAGGGGTAGATTTAAAAATGGCTACAAAATTGTTCTGTTTTATTTTTATTTATTTATTTTTTGAGACAGAGCCTCAAGCTGTCGCTGTGGGTAGAGTGCTGTGGCATCACAGCTCATAGCAACCTCCAACTCCTGGGCTTATACGATTCTCTTGCCTCTGCCTCCCAAGTAGCTGGGACTACAGGCACCTGCCACAACGCCCGGCTATTTTTTGGTTGCAGCCGTCACTGTTGTTTGGCAGGCCTGGGCTGGATTCGAATCCGCCAGCTTAGGTGTATGTGGCTGGCACCTTAGCCGCTTGAACCACAGGCGGCGAGCCAATTTTTCTGTTTTGAGACAGTCCCACTCAGTCGCCCTGGATAGAGTACTGTGGCATTGTAGCTCACAGCAACCTCAAACTCTTTGGGTTCAAGCTATCCTCTTGCCTCAGCCTCTGGGTTACTTGGGACTACCGGCACCCTCCACAATACCCTTTAGAGATGGGGTCTTGCTCTTGCTCAGGCTGGGCGCCAACTCCTGAGCTCAGGTGTGATCCATCAACCTCAGCCTCCCAGAGGGCTAGGATTATAGGTGTGAGCCA
>CAUYON010010017.1:0-10961 GCA_963573935.1 Arctocebus calabarensis | reverse complement strand
TTTGGGCTCTGATGGGGTCACTGTCCCAGGAGGCCTTCGCCTCTGGGGGCAGGCCACCCTCCAGGGGTCACCCTTGCATTCTGGACAGGGGCCATATGCCTCAGGTACTCTCAGTCCAGTTTGGGCTCCGATGGGGTCACTGTCCCAGGAGGCCTTCACCTCTGGGGACAGGCCACCCGCAAAACTTTGTTTTAAAACACAGTCTTGATTCATTAACATTGAACTCATGTGCAGCTATAATATATAATATAAGCCCAAACGAAATTTTTCCTACTCCTATTTTTCTGAAAAGCACAGAATGGTGGGCTTGTGCTTAGGAATACTAGAGACCATTTCAGCACTACATTTGGGGGCCATTTTTTTTTTTTTTTTGAGACAGAACCTCAAGCTGTCACCCTGGATAGAGTACAGTGGCATCACAGCTCACAGCAATCACCAATTCCTGGGCTCAAGCGAGTCTCCTGCCTCCGCATCCCAAGAAGCTGGGACTACAGGCGCCCGCTACAACGCCCGGCCATTTTTTGGTTGCAGCCGTCATTGTTGTGTGCCGGGCCCAGGCTGGATTCGAACCCGCCAGCTCAGGTGTACGTGGCTGGTGCCTTAGCCCGTTGAGCCACAGGTGCTGAGCCACATTTGGGGGCCATTTTAAACCATGTAGTCATTACCAAAAGGCACAAGAAGGCAAAACCCTGGCACTAAAGAGATCATGAAAGGACTATTGTGTACATTATGAGAGCTGAAAGAAGGCGGCAGAATGTTGCCCCTTTTCTACCTCAGCTGGAAAGGAGCACATACGGTGACTGAAATCTTCCCTTGCTCTCTCATGTCCATGAATGACTATACAAGTGCCACCAGAATTTTTTGGGTTACAAATACGGAGTCGGAATAATGAGGTTCAACTGAATATTGAATATACCTCAGGTTCTAGAAGTTCTTCTCAAAAATAAGTCACCTTTGGGTACTTAAACCAAGGGAACAAATTTATGCTCAGACTTTAATAGGCTATGCTTAACTTTAATCCTGCCATGAGAGACTTTTCATTTAAGGCACAAGAAAGTCTCTAAGGTTCTTAAAATCCTGGGAGGCCATGCCTGCCAGACTAGCCTGGGCAAGAGCAAGACACTTTCTTTAAAAAAAAAAAAAAAAAAAAAAAAATTTTTTTTTAAATTAAATTATAGCTGTGTACATTAATGCAGTCATTGGATACAATGTGCTGGTTTTATATATAATTTGAAATATTTTCATCAAACTGCTTAACATAACCTTCCTGGCATTCTCCTAGTTATTCTGTCAAGACATCTATATTCTGCATTTAGTAAGCTTCACTTGTATCCTTCTTTTTTTTTGACACAGAGCCTCAAGCTGTCACCCTGGGTAGAGTGCTGTGGCATCACAGCTCACAGCAACCTCCAGCTCCTGGGCTCAAGCGAGTTTCTTGTCTCTGCCTCCCACGTAGCTGGGACTACAGGCACCCGCCACAACGCCCGGCCATTTTTTGGTTGCAGCCGTCATTGTTGTTTGGTGGGCGGGGCTAGATTTGAACCCACCAGCTCAGGTGTATGTGGCTGGCGCCTTAGCCCACTGAGCCACAGGCGCCGAGCCCACACTTGTACCCTTCTAAGATGTACTGTTGGTGTGGTCCCACCAATTACCCTCTCTCCACCCATCCTCTCCCTTCCCCTCGCCCCTTTCTCCATATTCTTGTGCTATAATTGGGTTATAGCTTTCATATGAAAGCCATAAATTAGTTAAGAGGATCTCTTGAGCCCAGTTTGAGATTGCTGTGAGCTGTGACACCGTGGTACTTGTACCTAAGGTGCCAAAGTAAGAAGACTGTCTCCAAAACAGAGAAGTATTCTTCCTTCTACACACTTTTCCAATTGCAAATCAGGTGGCAATTTACTTTTGCTAAGAGCCCATTCACAAATGGGGAAAGAACCTTCCTTTCTCCCTCCCCCCAGGAGGTGCAGTTTGGGTGTGAGGTGTTCTGTTCTCTCTCAGCCCCTTCTGTAAGGAGTGGCCTTCCTTGGTAACTGCTTTCTTTAACACACAGGTGCTTTGATTTTAGAATGATCCACACCTGAAATGCAGCAGAAATAGGAAAATGGGAGTGTCACCCAGAGATGACTTTGTATTTTTATTTTATCTTCATATAGCTTTTTCTTGTGATTTTGTGCTCTGTGTTATAAATAAGTGCTTCTAAATTTCAGGTTTACCTTTTTAAATAACTGTTAAGGCTTACATTAGGAAATGAAATTAAACCTGTTCTAAGGATTTTTATTTTAAGCCACATTAAAATAGAGTTTCGTGGGCGTTTTTTACTTTTCCTGCAAGCTGAGAATTTAAACAGCTCGTTTTATTTTTCTCTTTTAATCTCCTGATTCTTTATTTGAAAAGTCCTTGAAGCATTGTAATTTCCCAGCAGATTCACATTTGGACCCATTTCAATGCACTTTATTTGGAAAAACTTCAGATACTGGATAAACTAAAAAATATAAACTCAGAACCAGTTCGCATAACATTCAATAACCAGCTTTTAGGCAGTTGTTTGAGAAGTGATTCCGTGTTCCCTTTCTTCTTCAGGCTTCAGGGATGACTTCTTAGGAGGCAGGGGAGGCAGTCGCCCAAGTGACCGGAGAACAGGCCCTCCAATGGGCAGTCGTTTCAGGGATGGCCCTCCCCTTCGTGGATCCAACATGGATTTCAGAGAACCAACAGAAGGTATGGCAGTCTGTTGTAAAGGAAGGGTGCGTTGACTGCCCCTCACATAAACTCTTGTTTCACACAAAGTGGGGGCCATAGATCACACCCTTTATCTTAAACAGGAAATACGTCTTTATTAAAGCATTTGCTCAGCTCAGTGCCTGTGGCTCAGCGGGCTAAGGCGCCAGCCATGTACACCTGAGCTGGTGGGTTCGAATCCAGCCCGAGCCCGCCAAACAACAATGACAGCTGCAACCAAAAAATGGTTGGGCGTTGGGCGGCTCCTGTGGCTCAGCGAGTAGGGTGCCGGCCCCATATACCGAAGGTGGCGGGTTCAAGCCCAGCCTCGGCCGAACTGCAAAACAAACAAAAAAATAGCCGGGCGCTGTGGCGGGCGCCTATAGTCCCAGCTACTAGGGAGGCTGAGGCAAGAGAATCGCTGAAGCCCAAGAGCTGGAGGTTGCTGTGAGCAGTGTGACGCCACGGCACTCTACCCAGGGCGATAAAGTGAGACTCTGTCTCTACCAAAAAAAAAAAAAAAAAAATGGTTGGGCGTTGTGGCGGGTGCCTGTAGTCCCAGCTACTTGGGAGGCAGAGGCAAGAGACTCGCTTGAGCCCAGGAATTGGAGGTTGCTGTGAGCTGTGATGCCGTGGCACTCTATCCAGGGTGACAGCTTGAGGCTGTCTCCAAAAAAAAAGCATTTGCTGATGGATTAATAGTTTTTTCAGGCTGTTAATTTTTGAAATGAACATTTATTAGGTTATTTTGCCCGAATGTGAAGTGGGATCCATTCTTTTATAAACTATTTGTTTTTCTCCCCCAGAGGAAAGAGCTCAGAGACCACGACTCCAGCTTAAACCTCGAACAGTTGCAACGCCCCTCAATCAAGTAGCCAATCCCAACTCTGCCATCTTCGGGGGAGCCAGACCCAGAGAGGAAGTCGTTCACAAGGAGCAAGAATGAGCCTGCAGCTGGGAGGGAATGGGGTGTGGGGCGTTAGAGCAAGACCTCAGCCTGGCGATTCCCCCTGGGCGGCAGTCCTGCAGTTAGCAACCCTGCGCCTAACATTGTCCTCCTTTCTTACAACGGAAACACAGAGCTTGTGGATGCATGTCAGCTGTTAACAAGTGGTTTTTAGTACATTCTTGGCTTTGCTGTATCTAGTGCCTGTTTGTACTTCTTTTTTCCTACCACTTCCCCATTTTCCTTCTGTCCTTTTGCCTTCTTGCTCCTCGTTTTCCTTACAGCACAGGACTTTCTCTGGAGGATTGAAGCCAGCCACCACGTGGGAGCTGTTGGGGTTAAGGTGCTGCTTCATTTTTCTCCTTTGCTTTCTCTCTTTACTTTAGACATGCTGGCCAAACCCTAGGCATCTCCTTTGATTTTTCTCAGTCCTCCTTTTCTGACCTGCATGTTGAGTTCTGTATTGCTGTGTCTTCCAAGGGAATGGGGGAGGGGGGGGCGGAAGTCACTGACAAATTGAACTGCGTTTTGTTTTTATTCTGCTGTGGTTGACATACAGTATTTGAGGCACCTTGTTTTCAAAACAATGATAAAAATGTCTGTTGATCTTTGCAGATTCTTTCCCATTCCTATTTATAAGTAGTCCTGTCTCTGGTATCCCCTCCGCACACAGACTATTTAGGAAAATAAGCTCACATTTCAAACCTCACGTTTCAAATGGAACCTGAAAGGGTCATTATGGGCTATTCGCAAGGAGTCCACAGAGAAGATAAAACTGAATGCTTTTATTTGCTCATGCATTTTTGTTACTGCTCTTTTGAGATCCTGTCCAAACTGCCTCACTCCTTTTCATGGGGTGTTAAGATGTTCCTCTATGGCTGGGTGCAGTGAACTGCCAGCTTTTTTTTTTTTTTTTTTCTGGGCTGAGGCACTTTGGGGATTGAAGGGGGTGGTGCTTCCACTACGCTAAGCAAACTTTACAGCACTGACATTGCTTTTCTCCAAATCTCTGTGTATTTTGTGTTTGTTTCCTAGTATAGGTAACATGAGATACTGTGCTTCCCACTGCCCCTTACATTCATAGTGAAAATGAGCCTAGAATCTGGCACTTTATTTCACTTAATGAATTGAAAATTTTACTATGCAGAGCGGTCAAGAACCCTAAATTAACTATAGATGACAATAAATGTCTAGATTTGCTGCCTCATCCTTCAGACAAAGTTTTACTATTCCTATGTAGAGTGTCTAGCACTTACTTGGGTATAGGAGGTTAGGCTTTTATGCTTGCACACCTGTGTGTGAACAAAGGGCAAAAATTTTTAGCATCAGTATGTCCCATTGGGAGCAGTTCAGGGGCAGCTAGCTGCTAGAGCCCCAGGGGAAAATGCCCTCCTAACGCGACGACTGCAAGGCCCAGGGTGGCCTGGCTTGCACAGCATAGTATGCTTAGGTAGTAGTTGGTCACTAGCTATCATCCTTGGCTTCTCTTCTATATCTTTGTTACAAGGTCTCAGCAATCTACAGAACTCTCAAACCTTTCCTTCCTTCTCCCTGTCAGCTTCTCTGCTTCTGAGATAAGAACCATTTGTGTAACACCAATACTTAACTTAAGAAAGACATGCATTATGTGGTTGTAATCAAACGTGATGCTTTCAGATGACCTATTCACATCTTCAATGTGGAAAAGATAAAGAACAAAACAAATTCATCTAAACTTCTGGGCAATCCAGTTGACTTTTAAATGTAAGAATGGAATTCCAAACACTTAACACATTCAGCTATATGACAGAAAGTAAATCTATGGATATGGTATTTTGTGAATGATCTTTTAAATAAAAGAAAACCTAACGTAATAAAAAAAAAAAAAGAAGTTGGGTAATTTGTCCAAGGTCATCTAATCTGTAGTAAGTAAAAGACCAACATTCCAACCCAGATGAACTTCAGCCAGACTCTTCCAGGGTTCTTCTGCTCTTTCCAGGGCTGTAGATCCTTTTGTTGACTCGAGGCTTCTGGATCTACTAACTTGGGAACTTGTAGGAAAAAAGCTCAGCCTCTCCCAACCCCCTGCAACCTGTGAATCAGAATCTCCAGGATGGGGTCCAGCAATCTTTTTTAACATAGTCTCCAGGAAATTCTGATACACTCTAAAGTTTGAAAAACGCCATACTAATCCACTTCAGAAAAAGCTAAAATATGAAGGAAGGATACAGCATCTGATCTGATAGGTTTCAGGGGTGCTCAATCTTCTTAGTTTCTAGAAAGGCCAAGTGTGCCCCCAAAACTCTCTTTCTGTACATTTCAACTCTTTGGTAAAAACATCTTATTTCTAGGCCTACAAATCCCATTGTTCTTACATGGGTTTTTTTTTTTCCCCCTTTCCTCCTCTTAAAACCCTTCCATTGGAGATAATCTCTCAATAACATTTTGTCAGTCAGAGTTCTTGACTACAAAAAACCAACTCTGGAAACCAACTCCCAAAAATTTGGAACAGGGGACATCAGTTGATCTCCTCTCCTCTCCTCTTTTCTTCCCTTCTCTCCTCCTCCCCTCCCCTCCCTTCCCCTCCTCTCTTCCTTTCCTTCTTTTCTTTTCTTTTTTTCCTTTTTATCATTCATTAAGCTGCTAAGCCCTTAACTCTCTAACAATAAAAGACAAACTACTTTTCAGCAATGAGAGCTATGCATACCTTAGAATAAATTAAAGCCTACCTCAATATGTTTGAAAAAAAAACAAGATTTTTCGATCACAATTAATAACTCTACTTTATTGTAAATCTTCTGTACATAAATAATTTGAGTCTTAACATCTTCTACACCATTACTATTTTATTGATTTATAACTTGAGAACCTACTTTGAGCCAGAAATGATGCCAAGACCTAGGACTATAACAATGCTTAAGTTTGTCTTACCCTCAAGATGTTTGCAATCAATTGTAGGTGTTCTTATGGGAATCCATAAATGCATTTCAAGAGTTTTGTAACTCTCCTGAAAATTACTTAGAAATAATTATACTTTCAACCTAGCTTTCTTTCCATAAATATGCATTGGAAATGGAAAGAGTGGGTAGAGATCCCACACCTTCCTGTTAATTACTCAAACTGATCTGTGTCCCTCCCTCCCTCCCTCTGTCATCTTACCTCTCTGCCCTGCATGGGGCACGCAGGAAGCGAGAATGTGCGGCCCTCTCCCCAGCAGCGCTCAATCAACAACACATGGAGTCAGATCCATCTACCTCCCTGCGCACATCTGGTGAGACAACTCACGGACTCCACGAGTTCCCCAGTGGGATTAGCCTCCCGTTATCTGTAGTGGTACCGACATAATAAAGTGCCCTCCGCTGTCTGCTTTCTCTTCCTTGCCCACCTTCCTCGCTCTCTCCCACTCACGTTTCCCGAGACCAGCTCTCAAATAAACTGCTCCCATTGGAATCCTCCTCGTCTCAACGTCTGTTTGTGGGAAAACCCAATCTAAGACAAGACCCGTGAGACAGAGAGACTAAAAATCACCAGTCTAGGGGCAGACACGCAAACCAGAAATTTAAATTCTCCCCTAAAAGGTAAGTACTCTCATTCTCAAAGTTACAGGCAAGGAAGCTATAGGAAGAAACCCAGGGGATTAAAGAAAATTGGGGTCAGGGGGGAATAGAAATGACATCCCCTCCATGCCAGAAAAAAAAAAGGACTTAACCAGGTAAAAACAAAGAAAAGCACTTATCCAAATATTTTTAACCTTTTTAATCTTTTCTCTCCACCTACTGCCATTTCCTAAAGTCCAACCTTCAGCTCAGAGGACGGAGGAAATTTACAGGCAATATTTATGTGTGAGAAGGAAGGAAGTGGCATCTGTCCTATACAATATGGAAAGGCAGTGTCTCATCCAAGGCTGAGCTTTGTGACACACTGGGGAGCTGTCCCGCCGTGCAGGTGACAAACCAGCCAGCAGAGCAGGGATCTGAGCATTACCTATTTTCTTGCCTGCCTGCTCTGTGCTGAATGGAGTCTCACATGATCGGAACTGTTTGTTATATTATTTACTATGTGTCTCTAATCTAACCTTTTTATGTGTATGGGCTTCCTACAGAGTGAGGAGACAAATCTACTCCCAGAAGAGACATTACAAGGATGTAGCTGAAATGTTGAATAACGATAAATTCCTTTGAGTTCCTTGTGACGTTCTAATCCACCATGATCAAACTTTCATGTTTTGTCAGCTATTGTAATTTTGCTTTCACAAATGCAATACAAATTCCCCGCATATAAGTGACTTTCACGTTTAGCGGTAACTTTCAGGAAAAATCTACTATTGTGATTTTAGATGGCATGTGTTTCAGAAGCTCTATAAAACACACACACCTAAAAAAGGTTTATATTTGAATTCCTTTCATTTTAGTCAGCCGTAGACAAGTTTTAGTCTACATTTTTAAATAATTGACTCCATTATATTTTATAAAATATAGGTTAGTTCTAAAGGCAATAGTTAGCACTTACATAAAGAAGGTTTTTTTTTCTTTTAATCTTCAGAAAGCCTGCAAACTTAAAATAATTTTCATGTGCCTGTGAGGCAAGTAGGAAGCTCCAGAATCCCCAGGTTTTATAAAACAAAACTGAGTCAGAGAACTGGGACTAATTTGAAAATATTGAACATAAATGTCTTAAAGGGACAAGCGCTCTCTCTGCAGCCGAGCCAAAGTTGCTTACGTCTTACACGCTTCCCGCACCAGCATCTGTTGACACAGGAGAAACATCCAGGCTTGTAATAATTACGGAGGTTGGATGCTGTGATTAAAACTGAACAAAATTAATTGATGGACTTAAAAAGATTTATGTGCCTTTGAACAAAAGCACTTTCAACTGGTGTCGATTTATACCTGTGACTTGTCAATTTGTGTGTGGGTGCGTCACTTTAAAAATGCAGTACTCATGCCATTGTTCAGATGTCCCAATGCTCCTGATGTCTCTGAGCCACTGGATTACACCAAAGCAGGATAAAAAAGGGTCATTTGGACCACTCCATTGTAGGTCCCTGCCGCGAGCCATGACTACTGCTTTAAAAAGGTCTTAATAGGTACGTTTTATCCATGAAAAACCACTCAAATTTTACCAAATCAGTACCTTGGAGTTTTGCAGATGGCTCTGTCATTTCCCCATAGGTGACTGCATCTACCTAATTTTCTTAAACTGAATTTTCTTTGGTTTGAAAAGGTTGCCCAGGAAAGGCAGCAGAGAAGTAACTGGTTATACAGACACAGGCAGAGGACGTAGCTCTCACACAGTTCATGGAGGAATGTGAGCATTGGACGTAGAAAGCAAAGGAGAGGAGAATGATTCGCGTTTCTAGTCATAATAATTATTGCCTGATAATTTTCTAAGCAAATATCATTTCTCCCAGTGTTCTCTACCTTTGATCTCATTATTTCTGATGGACCGCCCTTGTTAATTTTCTCAGGCCATGTAAATTACTGATTGGAATTTGAAACACTTTCTGTTTTGTAGTTTATTAAAGACTTTTAAATCACTATGTGCAAACTGATACAACCTTTTTGGAAGGAAGTGTGGAGAACTCTCAAAGAACTCAAGCTAGACCTCCCATTTGATCCTGCAATCCCATTACTGGGCATCTACCCTGAAGGAAAAAAATCCTTTTATCATAAGGACACTTGCACTAGGCTGTTTATTGCAGCTCAATTTACAATCGCCAAAATGTGAAAAGAGCATAAATGCCCACCAACCCAGGAATAAATTAACAAACTGTGGTATATGTACACTATGGAATACTATTCAGCCATTAAAAAAAATAGAGCCTTTACAGCTTTTGTATTAACCTGGATGGAAATGGAACAATGTGTGCCAGGACCAACGTGTGCCGGGACCAACATGTGCCTGGACCAACGTGTGTGCCAGTACCAACGTGTTCCCGTACCAACGTGTGCCAGAACCAGGACCAACGTGTGCTGGTACCAACGTGTGCCGGGACCAACATATGCCAGTACCAACATGTTCCAGGACCAATGTGTGCCAGAACCAACGTGTGCCGGGACCAACGTATTCTAGTACAAACGTGTGCCATGACCAACGTGTTCTAGTACCAACGTGTGCCAGGATCAAAGTGTTCCAGGACCAACATGTGCCAGGACCAATGTGTACCAGTAACAATGTGTGCCAGTACCAACGTTTTCCGGGACCACGCGTGTGCCAGTATGAACGCATGCTGGAACCAATGTGTACCAGTACCAACATGTGTCAGGACCAACATGTTCCAGGACCAACGTGTTCTAGTACCAACGTGTGCTGAGGACAACGTGTGCCAGGAGCAACGTGCTCCAGGACCCACGTGTGCTGGGACCAATGTGTGCCAGTACCAATGTGTTCTGGGACCAACGTGTGCCGGTACTGTGTGCCAGGACCAATGTGTTCTAGTACCAACGTGTTCTAGTACCAATGTGTACCGGGACCAATTTGTGCCAGTACCAGCGTGTGCCAGGACCAAAGTGTTCCGGGACCAATGTGTGCCAGTACCAACGTGTTCCAGTTCCAATGTGTTCCAGGACCAACGTGTACCAATACCAACGTGTGCCAGTACCAATGTGTTCCAGGACCAACATGTGCCAGGACCAACATGTGCCGGGACCAACATGTGCTGGGACCAACGTGTGCCGGTACCAAAGTGTTCTAGTACCAACGTGTGCTAGCAGTCATCACATACATGGAAATTAGCAAAAGAGTTTCTCTTAAGAAAGTCCTTGATGAAAAAGCAGAAGTTGTTAATTCTCTTAAATTTTGATCCTTAAAGATACATAGTTTTAATATTCATTGTGACAAAAAGAAAAAGTACTCATAAAGAAAGCACTTTTTTTTTTTTTTTTTTTTTGCAGTTTTGGCCGGGGCTGGATTTGAACCCACCACCTCTGGCATATGGGGCTGGCACCCTACTCTGTTGAGCCATAGGCACCACCCTAAAGAAAGCACTTTTACTGCATACTGAAATATGGTTTACTTAGGAAAACCACTTGTAAGACTGAGGTGCAAAATGAACTAGCTGATTTTCTCATGGCACAACATTTCTACCTGAAAGCACAACTGAGAGATGAACCATGATTAAATCATGACTATTTGGATTTGGGTATTTGGGAGACATTTTCTTTTTTTTTTCTTTTGGAGACAGAGCCTCAAGCTGTCACCCTGGATAGAGTGCTGTGGCATCACAGCTCACAGCAACCTCCAATTCCTGGGCTCAAGTGAGTCTCCTGCCTCTGCCTCCCAAGTAGCTGGGACTGCAGGCACCCACCACAACGCC
>CAUYON010010015.1:0-14700 GCA_963573935.1 Arctocebus calabarensis | reverse complement strand
CAGCAACCTCCAATTCCTGGGCTCAAGCGAGTCTCCTGCCTCCGCCTCCCAAGTAGCTGGGACTACAGGCGCCCGCCACAACGCCCAGCCATTTTTTGGTTGCAGCCTTCATTGTTGTTTGGCGGGCCCTGGGGCTGGATTCGAACCCGCCAGCTCAGGTGTACGTGGCTGGCGCCTTAGCCCGTTGAGCCACAGGGGCCGAGCCAGAATAGCAAAACTTAATGATGCATTTACCATACTTAAATGGTGACTTAAGTTTTGACTTCTAACATAGAAAAAAATGGCCGGGTGTGGTGGCTCACACCTGTAATCTTAGCAATCTGGGAGGCCAAGGAGAACGAATTGCTTAAGCTCAGGAGTTCAAGATCAGGCTAAGCAAGAGCAGGACCCTGTCTTTAAAAAAAAAAAAGGTCAGGTGTTTGGCAGACACCTATAGTCTCAGCTACTTGGGAGGCTGAGTCAAGAGAATCATGTGAATGCAAAAGTTTGAGGTTGCTGTAGGTTATAACACCACTACACTCTATCAAGAGTGACAAAGCGAGACTCTGTCTCAAAAAAAAATTGAAAAAATGGCTCCCAAATATTTACAATGGGAATTGCTGATAAATGGGAAAAGGTTGGTTGCTTTTCAATGGTGAGAAAATTTTTTTCTAATTAAGACTTCATATTATTATAAAAGAAATAATGCAAAAATTATTTGACCCCTTGTTTGTAATGAGAAAGTTATGGTTTATGTAAATCTCATGACCAAATCTTAGGACTCAGTTCAAAACAGATTAAGAACTTGCAAATTATTCAATAACATACATATAAATGTTAAAGAATAAAAACCCATAATCTTTACCTTAACATCTTGAATGATTAGGTTCTTAGGTAGAAATAGCTTTAAAAAAAAAATTTTAAGAAATAAAGAGGTTCTTTTAATATTGCTTCAACCTCTAAATTTAAAAAATGAGATCTTATCTGTCAAAAGGATCTTTTTCTATATTAAGAAGAAAAGGCTCAGCACTCGTAGTTCAGTGGTTAGGGCATTAGCCACATGCACTAGGGCTGGTGGGTTGGAACCAGGCCAGGGCCTGCTAAACAACAATGACAACAATAACAACAACAACAACAAAAAAGCCAGGCTTTGTGGCAGGTGCCGGTAGTCCCAGCTACCTGGGAGGCTGAGGCAAAAGAATCACTTAAGCCTAAGAGTTTGAGGTTGCTGTGAGATGTGACTCCACGGCACTCTACCAAGGGCAACATAGTGAGACTATCTCAAAAAAAAAAAAAGAAGAAGAAGGAAAGTTGCATCATAAATATAATTTTACTTCAATAGTTTATTTTACTAGCATTTAGTTTTTTTAGTCTAATTCTTAACAGTTGTAAATGAAAATATTCTGTATTTCAGACTTTTGAATGAAAATAAACTGACTTCATCCTTTTTTTTCTTGGTCAGATAAATAAATACAAGCTACTAACTAAAAAACAAGCCCAGCTCAGGAAAAGACTATCATTGCAAGAGGAGAACAAAGCAGTGCCTTCCATGTGGCAGAAATAAAGGCTACTACTAATTAAGAATTCAAATCCATGTCCACCTGATTTCTTAAATCTTAACGATTTTAATCGAGGCTATCTATTTTAAAGGAAGCTAAAGAACTATGCAAAACTATAAGATTTTCAACTCATAAACTCAGTTTTTATCTGTAAGGCTTCTTTTCTTTGGGTTTGTTAAAGAAAAATTGGTCTTCTCTTGGTTCTATTCTTCTCACTTGGACGCTGGCCCATTTTTGTGTAGTTTCTAAGGTTGGACGCTGCAGTGCAATTCAGTCTGGGAACAATAATTCTCTTTCCACCTTTGTGTTCTAGCTGAGTCCCTGGGGCTCAGAGTAGTACTGAATCAATGAGTGTCCTTTTCAAACAGGTTAAGAAAAATTCATATACTTCTAAAAATAAAAAAGAAACTCTACCACCACCACTGAGGTTACGCTACTTGTTCAAGGTCACACAGCTAGAAAATAGTGGGATGGCATTTGAACCCAGGCAGCTCAACAGCAAAGCTAAAAATAAATTTGCAATTCACATTAGAGCCTATGCAGTTAAATTAGAGATAAGAGTAGTTAGGTTCTGGCTGGGCGCCTGTGGCTCAAGCGGCTAAGGCGCCAGCCACATACACCTGAGCTGGTGGGTTCAAATCCAGCCCCGGGCCTGCCAAACAACAATGACAGATGCAACCAAAAAAAAAAAAAAAAATGGCTGGGCGTTGTGGCGGGCTCCTGTAGTCCCAGCTACTTGGGAGGCGGAGGCAGGAGACTAGCTTGAGCCCAGGAGTTGGAGGTTACTGTGAGCTGTGATGCCACAGCACTCCACCCAGGGTGACAGCTTGAAGCTCTGTCTGAAAAAAAAAAAAAAAAAAAAGAGTAGTTAGGTTCTTAAAAGGTTATAGAAACCTATTCAACTCAAGTTTCAAACATAGTATTTCTACCAGGAAATTTCCCCATTCTTGTCCCACAGACAGTCCTCACAATCCAGTCTCCTATGGTAGCCCTAGGCATATGTGGTTACTGAGCACTTGCAATATGGCTAGTGTAACTTAGAAACTGAATTTTAGGTTCTTTTTAGTTAACTTAAATTTAAATTTTAAAACTAAAGTAATGTAGCTTTTTTTTTTTTTAAGCTAGGGCTCTCTCTATGTTGAACTGGTTTTGAACTCTTAGGATCAAATGATCCTTTCACCTCAACCCCAGCCTCCTGAGTTCCTGGAACTACATACAGGCTCACACCATGGTTCCTAGAGGTGTAGAATATTTTTTCATTAAACACAATTTTATTGTCTTGGTAGAGCTACAATTTTGACTTCAATTGTTGAAAATTTAGTGCCCAAATAGAGTTATACTGTAAGTGTGAAATATACACCAGATTTTGAAGTCTTTGTGTGAAAAAAGAATGTAAAATATTTAATTAATAAGTTTCATATTGTCTAGGCATGGTGGCTCATGCCTGTAATCCTTACACTCTGGGAGGCCAAGGTAGAGGTCTTGAACTCAGGAGTTGGAGACCAGAAAGAACAAGAACCCTGTCTCTACTGAAAATAGAAAAAATTAGCCAGGTGTGGTAGTGAGCAATTGTAGTCCCAACTATTGGGAGTCTAAGGCAAAGAAAAGCACTTGAACCCAGGAGTTTGCGGTTGCTGTGAGCTTGGCCGATGCCATGGCACTCTATGCTGGGCAACAGTGTGAAACTCTGTCTAAAAAAAGAGTTCCACATTGATTACATGCTTAAATGATAATATCGCAGATATACTGTGTTAAATAAAAAATGTAAAGATTAATTTCACCTATTTCTTTTTACCTTTTTAACGTAGCTAGTACATTACTTATGTGAAAAACAAAATCTTTGACTCATGATACAGTTCCATTGGACAGCCCTGCTCTAAAGAAAAACTTCCCATATGATCCCTTGGCCCACAGCCCAGGGGATTCCTCTTTCTTATTTCCCGGCTGCTCCAAGGATGGTAGGAATTTCTTTCCCACCTCCGCAATCAAGAACAAAAAAAATTTCTATGAAAAAAAAAGTTTGTTTAAACTTTTAAACATTTTAAAGTTAGGAATATCCATAAACCAACAGTTTCTAATTTGGAGATGTCTGCCTCATTACAGAAACCAGTACATGATTATCTATAAAGTAACAGATTGATTCTTGGCCCAGCTCCGTGGCTCATGCCTGCACTGCTAGTACTCCTGGGAGGCTGAGGCAAGAGGATTGCTTGAGTTCAGAGGTCTGAGACCAGCCTGAGCAAAGAGTAAGACACTGTCTCTACTAAAAATAGAAAAAATTAGCCAGGTGTTGTGGTGCACGCCTATTGTCCCAGCTACTTGGGATACCTTGAGCCCAAGAGTTTGAGGTTGCTATGAGCTAGGCTGATGCGAGGGAACCCTAGCCTAGGGCAACAGAATGAGATTCTGTCTCAAAAAAAAAGTTGACTTTTTTTTTTTTTAATTTCAGGTTAATGTGGGGGTACAAACAACTAGGTTGCAATGTTTGCATTTGTTAGGTAAAGTCTCTCTTATAGTTGTGTCCTGCACACAAGACGTGTGCCATCTACCCAAACCTTGTGCCCAATAAGTGGGAACAAATTTGATTCCTAAAGGAAGAAAGTCACAACTGTAACTGATGATTACCATCTAGTAACAGAGTCCTTCAAAAAGCAATCTATTATGCATTGTGCTAGGTATACAATCACTTTGGAAAATAGTTTGAATGTCATTAAGACATTCTTGTCATATGACCAAATTGTTCTATTACTAGGTATTTACTCGAGGAAAACAAAACATGTACATAAACAAGACTATGTTCAAACGAGACTCATACATAAATGGTCATAAGAAATTTATTCATAACAAAAATCTAGAAACAATTCAAATGCCCATCAACAGATGATGATTAAACTAATTGTGATATGTTAATACAGCAATGAGACTTAGCAACAACACAAAAATTGACTACTGATACAGTACCTTACTCACAGTTTTTCTTTCTGTGGTTTCAGTTACTTACAGCCACAAAATATTAAAAAGAAAGTTCCAGGGCAGCGCCTGTGGCTCATTGAGTAGGGCGCCAGCCCTATATAACGAAGGTGGTGGGTTCAAGCCCGGCCCCTGCCAAACTGCAAAACAGAAAAATAGCTGGGCATTGTGGCGGGCGCCTGCAGTCCCAGCTACTCAGGAGGCTGAGGCAAGAGAATAGCCTAAGCCCAGAAGTTGGAGGTTGCTGTGAGCTGTGTGATGCCACGGCACTCTACCGAGGGCGATAAAGTGAGACTCTGTCTCTACAAAAAAAAAGAAAGAAAGTTCCAGAAATAAACAATTCATAAATTTTAAATTACATTTTCGGAGTAACATGGTAAAATCTCATGTTGTCCACCTCTTTCCTGCCTGAGATATAAATCATTTCTTTGTCTAGATATCCAGGCTATAAATGCTACCTGCCCCATGAGTCAGTAGCCATTTCAGTTATAGGCTTAAAAATGATAGTGCATATAGGATTCAGTACTATTTGAGATTCTAGGCAGCTACAGGGGTTGTTGGAATATATATGTACCCCCCTCAACTAAGGGGGAAACTACTACAGATGCAACAACATATGGGTGACACATTATGTTGAGTGAAAGAAGCTAGATAAAAAGAAGAGCACATGCTATATTATTCCATTTAAATAAATATTTAAAAGACAAACTAATTTATAAGGACAAATCAGATCAATGGTTGCCTGGGAATGGGGTGGGCTGGAGATTGACTACAAAGTGGTACAAACAGTACAAGGACATTTTTTACGGTGATAAAGACTTGCACTTCTTGTGGCGCCCCGTATCACAGTGGTTACAGCATCACCCACATACACTGAGGCTGGCGGGTTCAAACCAGCTGGGCTTGCTAAATAACAATGACAACTGCAACAAAAAATAGCCAGGCATTGTAGTGGGGCACCTGTAGTCTCAGCTACTTGGGAAGCTGAGGCAAGAGAATCACTTAAGCCTGAGAGTTTGAGGTTGCTGTGAGCTATGACATCACAGTACTCTACTGAAGGTGACGTAGTAAGACTCTGTCTCAAACAAAAAAAAAAAAAAGAAAGGGCTCAGCGCCTGTGGCTTAACGGGCTAAGGCGCCAGCCACGTACACCTGAGCTGGCGGGTTGGAATCCAGCCCAGGCCCACCAAACAACGATGATGGCTGCAACAAAAATTGGCCAGGCGCTGTGGCGGGTGCCTGTAGTCCCAGCTACTTGGGAGGCGGAGGCAAGAGACTCACTTGAGCCCAGGAATTGGAGGTTGCTATGAGCTGTGTTGCCACGGCACTCTATCCAGGGTGACAGTTTGAGGCTCCGTCTCAAAAAAAAAAAAAAAAGACTTCCACCTCTTGATTGGGATGGTGGTTAAATTGGTGTGTACATTTATCAAATTAAATATGTTAAAAATAGATGCATTTTATTGCATACAAATCATACCTAAATAAATTGATTTTCAAAGACAATATATTTATAGGAAAAAACCTTAAGGTTTACCTTTACCTTAAACTTTTGAAGTGGCAAAAGTTTGTGTCTAAAAAACAATATGCACCCAAAACTGCTCTCTCTTAGTAATGTATTAAAATTTTTTTGTTAGGGTGGTGCCTGTGGCTCAGTGAATAGGGCGCCAGCCCCATATAACGAGGGTGGCGGATTCAAACCCAGACCCAGCCAAACTGCAACAAAAAATAGCCGGGCATTGTGGTGGGCGCCTTTAGTCCCAGTTAATCGGGAGGCTGAGGCAAGAGAATCACCTAAGCCCAAGAGCTGGAGGTTGCTGTGAGCTGTGATGCCCCAGCACTCTACTGAGGATGACAAAGTGAGACTCTGTCTCTAAGAAAAAAAAAATTTTTTTTTCGTTAACATCTGGCTTTGTGAGCCTGCATGGTAGTGTACCTGTAGTCCCCACTACTTGGAATGCTGAGGCTGGAAGATAGCTTTAGCCCAGGAGTTTAAGTCCAGCCAGAGCAACATAGTGAGGCCCTGATTCTAAAAAAATTGTATAAAATAATAGGCCTTATGATCAAAAAAAATTTATAAATATTCCATAACTGGATTGCTTCAACTTTCTGTAATAATCATTATTCTTTGTAACTTAAAACACAGGATAGGTTTATTACATTTACCATTTAAGTTACCTAAACTTTTATAATTTTATATAGTACCCCCTCAAGTTATTTATTTCCAAGATTAGCCTATTGTAAAAATTCATGGAATAGCATATTAATTCTTCTTTTTTTCTTTTGTAGAGACAGAGTCACACTTTATCGCCCTGGGTAGAGTGCCGTGGCGTCACACAGCTCACAGCAACCTCCAACTTCTGGGCTTAGGCGATTCTCTTGCCTCAGCTTCCCGAGTAACTGGGACTACAGGCACCCACCACAACACCCAGCTATTTTTCTGTTATGCAGTTCTGCTGAGGCCAGACTTGAACCTGCCACTTTCAGTATATGGAGCCAGCGTCCTACTCGATGAGCCACAGGCGCCGCCCAGCATATTGATTCTTTAGAACAATACCATCCAATAGAATGTCTTTGCTTATAAAAATGCTCAGTAGCTGTGCTGCACTATAAGCCTCAGATCATAATTCTTAAGACACAATTACTTATATCGTGGAATATTATGCAGCCATAAAAAAGACAGAGACTTTACATCTTTTATGTTTACATGGGTGGAGCTGGAACATATTCTTCCTAGTAAAGTATCTCAAGAATGGAAGAAAAAGTATCCAATGTATCAGTACTATTATGAAACCAATACATAATCATCGACACTTTCATTTGAATGATAAAACACAACTATAGTCCAGAATAAAGGAGAGAAGAGAAAGGAGGGGGGAGGCCAGAGGAGGGAGGGTAATTGGTGGGACCTCACTTATTGTGCACAATTCAAAGGTACTTGTCAAAACTATTAAGAGTATAAAGATCTTAACATAACAAATAAGTAAGTGAGGTGAAGGCTATGTTAAACAGCTTGATGCAAGTATTCAAAATTTTATATAGGCTCGGCGCCTGTGGCTCAAGGGGCTAAGGCGCCAGCCACGTACACCTGAGCTGGTAGGTTCGAATCCAGCCCAGGACCGCCAAACAACAATGACAGCTACAACCAAAAAATAGCCGGGCGTTGTGGTGGGTGCCTGTAGTCCCAGCTACTTGGGAGACGGAGGCAGGAGACTCGCTTGAGCCCAGGAATTGGAGGTTGTGAGCTGTGATGCCACTGCACTCTATCCAGGGTGATAGCTTGAGGCTCTGTCTCAAAAAAAAAAATTGTATATAAAATCAGTACATTGTATTAATGTACACAGTTATGATTTAATTAAAAAAAGAAAGTATATGACCTTTAAAAAAAGACCACACTTACTACAAGAAAAATATACAGGTGGATTATTAATTTATTACTTATTCTACTTTAAAACAAAATTTTAAACTATCATTTGGAAATCTTTCAATAAAATGAAGATGCTATTCCACTTCTATATGGACGGATAAATGAGAGGTCCATACAAATACCAGATATTAATGATGAGCACAGCTGGCTATCAAATTAGATGAAATGGTCTGGTCAATGTTAGTACTGAAAAAAAATTCAAGTAAAGACCAATACCAACTACTTACATAGTTGTTGCAAGTACACACACAGAGTTACCTTTGCCAGGTGAGGTGGCTCACACCTGTAATCCTCCTTTGGGAGGTGGAGGCAGGTGGATTGCCTGAGCTCAGGAATTTGAGCTGTAGTCCCAGCTACTTGGCAAGCTGAGGCTACAGAATCGCTCAAACACAGGAGTTTGAGGTTGCTGTGAGCTATCACACCATAGCATTCTATCCAGAGGGAGACCAAAAAACAAAACAAAACAAAAGAGTTACATTTCTAGGAAGGATGACTTTTATGATTTAGATATGAAGTCAATCCTTGAATGTAAAATACTTGAGTTAAAAGAGCCCTTAGGTGTAAAGAGACTAAGACATTAGCAATGCATACTCTTCCTCAGTCACTGCCTGTGCTAGAGGAGCCCATGCAGCAGAGACTTTACCTTCTCTGATAGTAGAAACGCTGCCGCCCACCACTGCAGGGATCAGCAAAAAACAGAGGTGCCCCAGACTTTCTGGCTGGATAGACAGTATGAGTGGTATAGGAAGGGATCAATTCCTAGTCTGAGGTTTCAATTTGGAACACATTTTCCCACAGACAGGTAGTACAATTCTACAGGTGCTATATTACACAACAAATAATTTTTTTTAACTGGCATGGAAGATCTTCATACCTTTAAACACATCACGCAGATTTTGAGTTTGGAGGGCAGAGAGTCTACAGCTCATCAAACTCATAGGCAAATACAACTAGGGGAAAAGCAACACAGCTTCTAAAAGGGAAACACCACAGGAATCTATAAAAATTTGTTGAAAACTAAATTTGAAGATAAGGGTAAGGGTATAGCACTTCGGAATATGAACTTACTGACACTTTCAATACTTTCTGACAAAATGCCACATCAAAAATGTTTGGCTATGGATAGACAGTATTTCACAGTACTTTGCTGTGAGATACGGTATTCCCTGTACTCTCTGTAAGAAAGGAATGGATGAGGATTTTCTGCAAGAACTGGAATAGGCAGTTGGGTGGGGTTGGGAGGGTTTGGGAAGGAAGCAGCTAACACAGCTATTATTAGAGTGAATGCAGATACAGACAATAGATTGTGATAATGGTTTAAACATTATTTGATGTTATCTACCTCATCCTAGTGGTCATTTGCTCAGAGGGGCCTAAAAAGCTCCATGATCACAGATAAAATAATTGTCAGCCTAAAAATGTTAACTTGATAATTCTGTAGTACTTACCAAACATTTGATTATCTGGTGGTTTTAAAAATATGTCTACAAATACTCGATGGTTCTCCCTTCAAGAGGAAGAGCCTGGGTCGGTGCCTGTAGCTCAGTGGTTAGGGCACCAGCCACGTGCATCGGGGCTCGTGGGTTTGAACCTGGCCAGGGACTGCTAAACAACAATGACAACTGCAGCTAAAAAAATACCAGGGTATTGTGGTGGGCACCTGTAGTCCCAGCTATTTGGGAGGCTTAAGCCCAAGAGTTTGAGGTTCCTGTGAGCTGTGACACCACAGTACTCTTCTGAGGGCAACAGCTTGAGACTCTTGTCTCAAAAAAAAAAAAAAAAAAAAGGAAGATTGTATTCCCTTTTCTCTGGATTTGGTGACTTTCTTCTAACCAATAAGATGACAGTGGTGGTGTGTGGCTTTGGAGGCTAGGTCATAAAAAGGCCCTATGGTTTTTGCCTTGGTCGTTCTTTCTTGGATCATTTGCTGTGGAGGA
Source organism: Arctocebus calabarensis (assembly GCA_963573935.1). NCBI lineage: Eukaryota > Metazoa > Chordata > Mammalia > Primates > Lorisidae > Arctocebus > Arctocebus calabarensis. The sequence continues at coordinate 4,831 of CAUYON010010015.1, read as the reverse complement.
AGCCAGCTGTCACGGCCACTGCTAAAGAGAGAACCAAATGACACAAAAACAGAGGCCTCCAGCTAACAGCCATGTAAATAAGCCTTCTTGGAAGCAGGCCCTTTAGTCCCAATCACACCTTCAGATAACTACAGACCCAGCTGACATCCTGATTGTAAAGTAAGGAAAGACCCTAAACCAAAGCCACCCATCTATCTAAGCTGCTTCTGGTTCCCTGACCCACAAAAATAGAGAGAAAATATGTGCATGTAACACAAAAATGAGATCTCATTTTTGTGTTACATGCACATATTCTACTATTCTACTATTATAAGAGTTTGTCATTCTGGGCATATTTTATATGAGAGCCTCCAAATGTTTTATGAACTATGTTAACTGAAGTTTTGGATAATCTTTAAAACTATTGCATTTTCTTCATTAAAGCAAATTCAGATATTTTACTAAGATCCCAGGTGTATTCATCTGCTATATTCATTCTTAAATAGAAAAAAAAAAAACAAACAACAGCGTATTTTTATTCCTGTCGTCAAATTGCTCTCAGCTCTCCAGGGCCCTGAATTGAGATTATGAGGCTTGGAAGACTCTTGTTTGCTGTTCTGCCTTCCTGCGTTTGCTTGAATGTGCTACCCAGAGGCCAAGAGGCATGAAAGCTTTCAGTCTAGGTACTTGTTAGTCAGGTCCTGGCACCAACTATACAGTGTTTACATTTACTTGATTTAAAACTAGTTATATCAAAAAATAATGCTGGGTGTGGTGGCTCACACCTGTGATCCTAGAACCATGGGCGTCCAAGGCAGATGGGCTACTCAAGCTCAGGACTTTGAGACCAGCCTGAGCAAAAGCGAGACCCCAACTCTATTAAAAATAGAAAAACTAGCTGGGTGCAGTGGTGCATGCCTGTAGTCCCAGCTGCTTGGGAGTAAAGCAAGAGGATTGCTTTAGCAAGAGAATTGCTCAAGCCCAAGAGTTTGAGATTTCTGTGAGCTGTGATGCCCCAGCACTCCGCCCAGGGTGACAGAGTGAGACTCTGTCTCAAAATAAATAAATAAATAAATCTTCATATCCCCAAATATGGTTTAGAAAATTCTTCTAAAAATTATCCTAGATAAGGGGGGAAATGGCGTCTTCTCCAAGGGCTCTACAGAGATCCACTGTGGTGTTCCAGACCTCCCACTCCAGCAACACACTCTTAAAAACCAGGCTGAGGACCAATACCTATTCCAGTTCTGTTGGTGTCTATCACATGGGAAGGCAAGGGCTTTTCCATGAGAAAGAGGTAAAGTCTCAGATGTCTGCTTCCACTGACAGTTTTTACAAGTTCCTAGTTAGAACTATTTCTTATACCTGATCTGCAATTTCTATTTAAGACTCCCTGCCTCAGGTTGAGTTTCCCCCGTCTGTTTCATGGCAGGTGGGGATTAATGCAGTAATACAGGCAAAAGAAGATGGCTTGGAGGATGGTAGTAACAATGGGGTTGGGAAAAAGTGACTGAATTCTAGATATGTTTTTTATTTTTTAAACTTATTTTATTTATTTATTTATTTATTATTTTTAGAGACAGAGTCTCACTTTGTCACCCTTGGTAGAGTGTCGTGGCGTCACAGCTCACACAACCTCCAGCTCTTGGGCTTAGGTGATTCTCTTGCCTCAGCCTCCCAAGTAGCTGGGACTACAGGTGCCTGCCATAAAGCCCAGCTATTTTTTGTTGCAGTTTGACCGGGGCTGGGTTTGAACCTGCCACCCTCAGTATATGGGGCCGGTCCCCTACTCACTGAGCCACAGGCACCGCCCCTCTAGATATGTTTTGAAGGTAGATATAAGAGTATTTACTGATGAGTTGAATATGCAGTATTAAAGAACACGTGTAACAGTTGGAAACTAGGACAAAATCAATAGCTCTGACATGTTAAATCTGCAGTGCTCATCAGAAGTTCAAAAAAAGGAGATTTGAGCTGACACTTTAATGTATGATTCTGGAATTTAGGGTAGAATTTGAGACTAGAGATAAATTTGGAGTTAACAGTATGTAAATGGAATTTAAAACCAAGAGACCAGATAAAAGCATCTAGGGCAGGGTGTCCAACCGGAGGCATGCTGATTTTGTGAGGACTTTTTTGTTTATCTGTGGTGTTGAATATCATGAAAAGCATGCATCGACTTTTGTTTTTGCTAATCAGCTTTCGTTAGTGTTTGTTATTTAATGTGTGGACCAAGACAACTCTTATTCTTCCAATGGGTGGCAGAGAACAGAAAAAAAAAGGGTTGCACACTTCTGACAGGAGTGACAAAGAGCATAATGATTAAAAAAAAAAAAAAAAGATGAACAGGAACTGTTCTAAGTACTTTCACACATTAATTCACTTAGTCTTTGCAACCGCTGGAGGAGATAGCTACATTTATTACCTTCATTTTATAAATGAGGAAACTGCATCTCAGAGGAATTAAGTGATTTCCTTCTGATCAGACAGCTAGCAAGTCATAGAGGTGGGATTCACACCCAGGCAGAGAAAAGCAAAATATCGCATGTTAGAACTCTAGGACACACCAGCTTTTAGGTTTTGTTATTGTTATTTTGGTGTTTTGTTTGTTTTTTGAGATAGAGTCTCCTCTGTTGCCCCAGCTATATACCTGGTCCCGAATGAGATTTAAAGTCACAGATTTCAGGGACTTTGTTTAATACAAAGGTCAGTTTTCACTCCTTATTTTACATGACCTATCTACAGTATCTGATGAAGTTGATAATTTTCTCCATTTTCTTCTCTGGGTGCCTGAAACACCATTCTTGTTGTCCTTCTATCTCATTGGAACCTCTTTCTGAGTCTCCTTTCCTGGTTCTTATTTATCTCCTGGAATGCTAAAATTTGAAGCCAGGTACTGTGGCTCACTACTATAAACCTAGCACTTTAGGAGGCCAAGGCAGGAGGATTGCTTGAGCTCAGGAGTTTGAGACCAGCCTGAGGTAGAGCAAGACCCTATCTTGAATGAAAATAGAAAAAATTAGACATGCATTGGTGACATACCCTATAGTCTTGTAGTAACAGCTAGTCAAGAGTGTGAGGCAGGAAGATACCTTGAATCCAGGAGTTTGAGGTTGCTGTGAATAATGATGCCACAGCACTCTAACCTGGGAGTGAGACTCTGCCTCAAAAAAAGAAAATCTCAAGAGAGAATAGGAGAAGAGGCATTAAAGTTCAATCTCTCAGACCCAGTCACAGCTATTCACATTGAATGCAGATGAAAGCAGCAGCTGTTTATTTGCTTTTTCACAAATAAAACAGAAATTTGATTGAGCGCTTCGTGAGGAAAAGAGGTAATTTTATAGCCCTTTTCAAAGAGAATAAACTTGATTTCCTTTTGTATGTGTGCGTGTGTGTGTGTGTATGTAGACGGAGTCTCAAGCTGTGGCCCTTGGTAGAGTGATGTGGCAATGCAGCTCACAGCAACCTCAAACTCTTGGGCTTAAGCGATTCTCTTGCCTCAGCCTTCCGAGTAGCTGGGACTACAGGCCACAGCTACTGCCACACTGCCCAGCTATTGTTTTGTTGCAGTTGTCATTGTTGTTTAGCAGGTCCGGGCTGGGTTCGAACCCACCAGCCCGTTGTATGTGGCCGGCGCCCTACCCACTGAGCTATGGGCACCACCCGATTTCCTCTTTTGATTTCCTCCTCTCTTTCTTTCTTTCTTTTTTTTTTTTGAGACAGTGTCTCGCTATGTTGACCAGGATGGTCAGAACTCCCAGGCTTAACTGAGCCTCCTGCCTCAGCCTCCTGAGTAGATGAGATTTTACCTGCATGCACTACACTGTCTGGCATGATTTCTTCTCTTGACATTCAGTGTCGAATCTTCCTTTATCAGAAAATTTCCAAGTTTCAAATTTACCTCCTTCCTCTCTCCAAAATAAAAGCTTCTGAACCATGTTTCATTTCTCTACACATCCATAGCCTGGCACTAGACCACCCAGAAGGGTACGAATAAGAAAGTGATAAATGGCTGACATACTAAATATTAAATATCCTATCCTGAGGCAATTGTTGACCCTTGTTTCCATACTAAGTCCACATGTCTCTGCTATGTACATTTCACTCATTCGAATTTAGAAAAGGTTTTATATCTACCTTTTTAATTTTAAATTTAAAAATTTAAAAAATTGGGTGGCGCCTGTGGTTCAAGGAGTAGGGCGCCGGCCTCATATGCCGGAGGTGGTGGGTTCAAAGCTGGCCCCGGCCCAAACCTGCAAAAAATAAATAAATAAATAAAAACATTAAAAAAAAATCTTAAAAATTAAAAATTTAATTGACAAATAAAAATTGCATATATTTATGGTGTACCACAAGATGTTTTGAAATACTATACACTGTAGAAAGGCTAAATCAAGCTAATTAATAGTACCTCACATACTTAAATTTTTTGTGGTGAGAATATTTAAAATCTACTCAACGATTTTTAAAGTATAACATATATTGTTATAAACTATAACAACCATTTTGGACAGCAGATCTCTTAAACTGATTTGTCTTGCCTCACTCAAATTTTGTATCATTTGACCAACATTTTTCCAATTCTACACCCCAACCCATGTCTTTTTTATAGATATGTATAAGATCTTGGTTTTCCTATTATTGTGAGTTCTTTCACAGCAATTTATTTACTTCTTCCTCCTCTCCCCATTAGATAGTAAAGCTTTTTTTTTTTTTTTTTTTTTTGTAGAGACAGAGTCTCACTTTATTGCCCTGGGTAGAGTGCCGTGGCGTCACACTGCTCACAGCAACCTCCAGCTCTTGGGCTTAAGCGATTCTCTTGCCTCAGCCCCCCTGGTAGCTGGGACTACAG
>CAUYON010010013.1:0-16444 GCA_963573935.1 Arctocebus calabarensis | reverse complement strand
ACTATGTAGGCATTAAAAATAAGGCTCTTTTTGAAGGAGCGAGGGGGATGGGGTCTTGGTGTGTGCCACACCTTTTGGGGGCAAAACACGATTGTAAGAGGGACTTTACCCAACAAATGCAATCAGTGTAACATGGTTTCTTGTACCCTCAATGAATTCCCAACAATAAAAAAATATATATATTAAAAAAAAGATAAGGCTCTTTTTGGAAATATTTAATGATTTGTGAAATTGATTATAATATAAATATAAAAATTAGGAAAAAAGACATGTAAATAGCTCGATTCTAATGTTGTTATATATATATCTTTATGCCTAGAAAATGACTTATTTGTGGTTGATGGAATTTCCATATGGAATTATGGAATTATTAATATATGGAAATTAATAATCCAGGAATTATGCCAAACTGTTAACCATGACTATCTCAGTGGTGAGATTATGGTTACTTTTTATTTTCTTTCTATACTTTCCTATAATGAACCTCCACTACTTTTATAATCAGGAGTAATAACAGCTGCCATCTTATGAAGAAAAACTGATAATAATAGCTAAAATGTGTTGAGGCTGCCTGTGGAATCATAAATTATTATAGTTTATGAACATGCAATATTTTTTGGTGAGAGAAATCTAAGTCAGACTTTCATGAAGCACTGAAGTGACTTCTGTATTACTTACAATAGTTACAAAGATAAAACAAGTCTCCACATCAAGGTAGATCATTTGTAGGCAGCACTCAGTTTTAGAAAATTTTCTTCTCTTTCTTTCATTCATTTTCCCTTGTTTTGCCATCCAGAAGTAAAAAAAAATTTTGAAGGTGGTTTTTACACCCATACGCTGCCTTTTCTTATCATATGACTTAGTTTTCAGACCCCTTATGGTCCTGTTCACTTTTAGTAGCAAGATCAACATCCTATTTTATAATAAATATGGCATCAATATCTGGGTACAGTGTTCTGGAGATAGCCTGACTAGTAGAATTATAGTGAGGACATGATTATCTGCAAAAGGGATAGGTATATCAGAAGTATGTGAATATTAGATCAGTTTCAGGTACTGTTGAGTCAATGCTATTCTTTACCCAAATGAAAATGATGTGTTGGCTCCAATGTCATATTTGGAGTACACGACATAAAATGAGGACTTTCTGACTTCAGACCGGCGGAGAAAGCCTCCACAGATAGGGCTCACATGTGCCATCTCTCATTATTTAGCTTGGAGACCATGTGGCAGATGTGGTGGCCAGAATAGGTGACCTTGACTCAACAGTCAGAACGCCTGCATGATTTTTTTTTTCTTCACTCTGGACTCCATAGATTACCTGGGAAAAAGGACTCAGCCACGGGGCAACAGTCTGCACAACATGGAGGTTGGTGTAATGCCTTTTAGTTTAGTTCGGGTGACATTTAGTAAAGAATTTTAAGTTTTACTGATTTAAAATGGGTCCACAGAAGAATCATTACAGTTTAGAGCTGGATGTGGTATTGCCTCTGTATTCTGGAAAAGAATATTTGGTCTAAACCATCTTAGGTTGTTTTTTCCCTCCCAAGTTAGACAATTAGTTGGTGGCAGCCAAGACTTGAGTGGTTTTCTGACTTTATGCTTGACTGTTATTATTAAAGGATGAATGTTTTTCTTTAGATCGGCAATTACCATTCCCTTACTAAGCTAAGCTTCTGTATGAGAGAAGTCCTTCCTAAAGAACTAGGTAGAGTTCTGAGTTAGGGTCATTGTGGTATGTTGAAGGGTCAGCCAGAACGCTGAGGCTAATTAATTCAGTAAAATAAATGTGCTATGGATTTTGCAGCCCTTTATATTTTGTTAAAATAGATTTCAAAATGATACCAAAGTTGATTATTCTGAAGTTTGTACCCCTGATATTTTACTTTTTTATTCTATCTAGGAGAGTTGTAATGATTTGTTATCATTTCCTGAATCAGTTCTTTCTTCAAATGTGGGGCTCTTTCTGTTTTTTTTTTTTTTTTATAGAGACAGAGTCTCACTTTATCACCCTCAGTAGAGTGCTATGGTGTCACGCAGCTCACAGCAACCTCCAACTCCTGGGCTTAGGCAATTCTCTTGCCTCAGCCTACCGAGTAGCTGGGACTACAGGTGCCCACCACAACGCCTGGCTATTTTTGTTTTGCGGTTCGGCCGAGGCCAGGTTTGAACCTCCCACCTTTGGTATATGGGGCCGGCACCCTACTCAATAAGCCACAGGTGCTGCCCACTCCTTCTGTTTTTTAAAGAATAAACTTTTGCTTAATATGTTTAGTGTTTTTCCATTTTATCTAGACAAAATACATTGCTTCAGAATTTATCCTTTGATTCGATGCTTATGGTCTCTGAATAGTGCTTTTAATTTATGTACTTTTTGCTCTGGTCTCTGAATAGTGCTTTTAATTTATGTACTTTTTTTTTCCTTTTTTTTTGAGACAGAGTCTCACTATATTGCCCACCATAGAGTGCTGTGGCATCACAGCTCACAGCAACCCCAAACTCTTGGGCTTAAGCGATTCTCTTGCCTCGGCCTCTCAAGTAGCTGGGACTATAGGCACCTGCCACAATGCCTGGCTATTTTTTGTCATAGTTGTCATCGTTGTTTAGCTGGCCTGGGCCAGGTTTGAACCCGCCAGCCTTAGTGTATGTGGCTGGTGCCCTAGCCACTGAGCTACTACAGGCACCGCCCAATTTATGTGCTTTTCAGTCTACGTGAAACATATCTTATCTGTTGTTTTGTGTGTGTATTCCTGCCTTCCCATGTGAAAAGGGAGAGAAGCAGGCCTTATTTTATGTCACCAGATTTCTGTTTTCCAGCTTTTCCAGCCACAGGTGACTGGGCCAAGATTGAGCACTGGACCAAGCGCTCTCTATACAGTGGGTGTAATCTGTTTGACTCAACAGAGCCAAAATCATCTCAGTGCACCAGGGAGCTGAGACGTGGCGTGGGAGCAGGAATAGAATGGGGATGGTCGTGACAGAGGCCGGGTGAGGAGAAGCTGAGCATGATGGTGTTTGCCATGGGCAAGCCAGAGTTATGAGGGTGAGGATGCCGCAAGTGAGCAGTGGGACCATCCATAGAGGGGAGTGTGGTGCAGAGAAGCAGAGGGGCTGGAGCAAGAGGTGCTCTTGCTGGGAACTGGCACAGTTCATGGTGCTTGTCAGGTTCTCTTACACCGGTGTCCCTGCAGTCTTCTCCCCTTTTATTGACGCAGAGAACTCCACAAGGCCTAAATCAAGAGTCAAGCTATGATGCACAAAAGGCATTCAGTTACTGCAGTCATTACATAATCCTCCATTCTTCAAAGAGTTCATGCACTCACACATTAACCAAATTTGGTGTGTAGAGTAGTTTCATCGCTTGACAAGTAGCTCAACTTTAAAGGAACAGTGCACTTTAGATAATTTAAAAGATATTTCTCTCCAATTTTCACTTAAAATGTGTATGTAGCAGCAATACTACAGTGTCTTTTAAAATGTTAGACCACATTATAGCAGTATATGATGAATATTCTCTGTGTATAACATATATACCTTCTAAAAATAATATTTTTATTCAAGGTATGCTTATTTTTGCTAGTCAGATGCCAGATTATTTAGGGGGTCAATGTTATTTATCTTAGATGAGGAAAGCAAGTGCTGTCCTCCTTATTTTCCAAAATCCAAAAGATTTTGTTATGGGCCTTTATCTACGTTTCAGGATTTCCCCCTTTTCTTTGGCCATTGGCATTAATATTGTTTCCACCACCATTATCCATTTTATGGGAAGTTTGTAGTCAGCCAACGCACAGAGAGGTTAGTACAGTGTATAAACATTTTCTGTTTTTCTTAATAATGGTTAAGCAGAATGTTACTCTATCCCTCTAAGTAACATGATTCTTGAATTAAATTATTAAATATCCTGTTACTTTCTCATTTTGTATGTTTAACAGTCGTGGCTTGTCCCAAACTGGTTCATTTGCAGGCTCTTTTATATTTCTTTGGACTTGAATTCCTTCCTAAAAGGAACTGTCTTCTGGCTTTATAAGTAGTGGAAAAATAAACTTTCCTTCCTTCCTTCTGTCCGTCTGTCCGTCCGTCCATCCCTCCTTTCCTTTCTTCCTTCCTTCCTTTCAGTCAAAATCGTCTAGAAGTATGTAAGTATGGCTTTTCTCCCTTAACATTTACTACTTTTATTACTTTTGTCATCCTAGATTACCATCTAGTCACTCAAATTTTCTGTTTCTTAATGGGTGAAGTAATGATAGGTGGGGAAGGAGGGAATTTAGCCAGAGATAAAAGTGACTGGGAAAATATGGAGACTTCGGTGTTTCCTGCTTGGTTTTCCTTCTTGAATTCATCATCAATTTTTTTTTTTTTGAAAGAAGAATTAAAAAACAGCTTCAATTCCTACATATCTGTTCACTTTGGAGTTGCCAGGAAACCTTAGTCTCCTGTGAATAAGAAAACTTTGAGCTCAATTAGTTTGGAGTTGTCTTGTTTTCTTAAATAGAAATTCTTCCTGTTACATTTTCTATGGCGTTAGCTGAAACAGTGGTCCAGGTGTGAGTCAGTAGGAGGTGCTGTTTGAAAAGCTTCGTGGTGTCTCCCTAGGTTTGTAGCTTTGGAGAGCCTAAGCTTTCCTTGGCTTCAGCCAATACATTGAGGGGGAGTTAATAAGGAAATTGAGGAAGTAATGTTTTTTTTTAAGACTTAATTGGAACATAGCTATGTCTTTTCTCATTTGAGTATCACTTTACTTTTTTATTCTTTCTCATACATTAATAATAGGATGAGCTACCTCATAATCCTTGAAATCTAAAAACTGTCTTTCTTTCTTCCAGGTTCCATAGAATTACTGATGCTCTTTGACTTTCCAAGAGGTTTCAATATGAAGGGAAAAAATACTTATAGGAAGAGGTTATTGTGAATGATTATGTGCAGACTTGCCAGAGATGCTAAGGATGTCACTTGTAAGGGTATAATTAACATGCGGGGTAAGGTGAGAAAGAGTTTCTGAGCAGAGAGCAGTTTGGGATTAGTTTAGGATGCCTTCCAGACTTGTGACTCGATGACCTGGATATACTAGTGAAGCCACAATGCAAAGACAGAGTTGACTGTTTCCGTGGCATATGGCCCAGAGAACAGACTAGTTAAAAGTGGTAAATATCATTGTATCATTTCATCTGAGCTAATTATTCACAAGTTGTTTAAAGATTTACAGCTTTAGAGGGTAAGTGGAAGGTACCATAAAGGTAGGAGACTGTATTATTTCTATTCATTGTCTACTCAGACATGATGAGAGTTAAACATGATAGGATAACCAAACATTTTGCAATGTAGTTTGCCTTGCAGCTTCTGACTTTTTTAGTGCTCGGCTTAGGGATGTATTATTACGTTTTTCTTCCTGCTGTGTTCCTGGATGATAAATGTGTTCCCAGGCAGACTAACATTTAACTATGCTTTGAAACATGAGTTTTCAGTTATTGTGAGACATTTGTTAAATTTTGGATGATAAACTTGCCAAGTTCAGCCTGACAGCCATAAAATAGTTAACATCATTTAACTAAGTTCTGAACTTTCTATGATAAGTAGTTTTTAAAAATGTATTTTCCAGGAAAACAGTTGAAAATTTTGGCTTTGCAGTCTACTTCTGGCTGTGTTTTATGGAAATCAAACTAAAACTTCTGAGAAATAGATAAAAATGATTCAAATTTGGCAAGTAATAGAAAATTTGGTTCTATTTGTATAAAATTAAAGATTCCCTTAAAGAAATCATTGGCTATCAGTTTAGCATACTCTAAAGGGATTAGCATTAAATCACTGGGATAATGATAAACAAACACAGAAAAGAGAAGGCCAAGAATATTCAAGATCCAATATCATATGCAGAATAAATGTAGCCAATTTGCAGTTTTTCAGGGGCAGATTTTCTAGCTCAGTTATTAACTGGAATTCATGTTCCTTTCCCCATTTCTTCAGCTGTTTTAGTGATAGTAAATTCTTATTTATGTTTTTTAAGACAGAGTCTTACTCTGTTGTCCTGAGAAATGTCAAACTCCTGAGTTTAAGTGATCCTCCTGACTTGGCTTCCCAAGTAGGTGGGACTATAAACATGTGGCATAACGCCTGGCTAATTTTTCTAAGTTGGGTAGAGATGAGGTCTCACTCTTGCTCAGGCTGATCTCCAACTCCTAAACTCAAGCTGTCCTGCTGTCTCAACCCCCCAGAGTGCTAGGATTATAGGTATAAGCCACCATGTCTTGTCAATGGGAAACTGTTAACCTAAAGCAGTGTTCTTCATCCTGGGTGATGTTTTATCTTAAGTTTTAAAATTACTATTGATACCTAAACTAGAAATCCTGATTTAATTATCTGGAAGTAATGCCTAGGCATTATTATTTACCAACCCTATGGTGCATCTTACAAGGGTACGTGTTAAATCTACTAAGTGTAGATTTAGTCTACGTAGTCTAAAATATAAATGCCTTAACTGTAAGTCTGCTAAGTCTAGAACATAAACACCTTAACACTATAACTAAGAAAACGTGGTGAAGGCTATGTTAACCAGTTTGAAAGTATTCCAAACTGTGTATAAAACTAACACATTGTACCCCATAATTGCATTAATGTACACAGCCATGATTTAATAACAAGAAAAAAAAAGTTCCTTAGGTGATTTTAATGTGCAGCCAATGTTGGGAAGTACTGATGTAGAGTATGGATAACTACAAAGAGAATCCTAGGCTGGGCATGACGTCTCAAGCGTGTAATCCTAGCGCGCTGAGGACGGTAGATTGCTTGAGCTCAGGAGTATGAGACCAGCCTGAGGCAGAGTGAGACCCAGTCTATACTAAGAATAGAAAAACTCACTGGGTGTTGTAGTGGGTGCCTGTAGTCCCAGCTACGTAGGAGACTAAGGCAAGAGTCACTGAAGCCCAGGAGTTTGAGGTTGCTGTGAGCTATGACGACACCATGGCACTATACCCAGGGTGACTGAGACTCTGTCTCAAAAGAAAAGAAAAGAAATTCCAAATTCATATGGGTCTCTGCTACTAATAAAGGAGAAGGAATTATAGTTGGCCTTTGAACAATGCAGTGGTTAAGGGCACTGATGACCCCCCCCCATATAGTCTAAACGTGCATATAGTTTCTGATTCCCGTAAAACTTAACTACTAATTGCTTACTGTTGTTGATTGGAAGCCTTCCAGATAACATAAGCTATCAGTTAACACATATTTTGTATGCTTATATGTATTATATACTTTATTCTTATGTTAGAATAAGTTAGAAAAGAGAAAATACTCTTTTTTTTTTTTCTTTATTAAGTCATAGCTGTGTACATTAATGCAATCATGGGCTACAATGTGCTGAAAATCATAAGGAAAGCATATTTACTTCAGTAAGTGAAAGCAGATCATCCAAAAGGTCTTCATTCTCATTGTCTCCATGTGATGCGTAGGTGGAGGAGAAAGAAGGGGAGAGGGGTTGGTCTTGCTGTATCAGGGGTCGTGGAGAAAATTTATGTAGATGTGAACTTGTGTTAAGGTTCAGTTGTATATGTATTTTGTGTGTGTGCCATTTAATCATAGATTTAATTTTTGGTTCAGCTTTATTCTTTTTATAACTAAATGTTCCATGATAGGATTTTTGAAAGGGGGTACTGTGAAATACTGGTTCTGCACTAGGTTAATAAATATTGTATAAAAAAAGTTCCATGGTTAGATAAGTTTGAGAAATGTAGCCACATGCAATTAAAAAATAGTCTTTCCGGCTCGGCGCCTGTGGCTCAACAGGCTAAGGCGCCAGCCATGTACACCTGAGCTGGCGGGTTCTAATCCAGCCCGGGCCCGCCAAACAACAATGACGGCTGCAACCAAAACATGACTGGGTGTTGTGGCGGGCGCCTGTAGTCCCAGCTACTTGGGAGGCAGAGGCAGGAGACTCGCTTGAGCCCAGGAGTTGGAGGTTGCTGTGAACTGTGATGCCACAGCACTCTACCCAGGGTGACAGCTTGAGGCTCTCTCTCTCTCTCAAAAAAAAAAAAAAATAGTCTTTCCTATAGAACTGATTGCAGCCTTTAATATGCTAGTGATTTGCATTTTATGATTTTTTTTTTTTATAAAATATGTAGTATCAAGCACTTCCAAATATTATTTGATGAAGTCACTTTTTTCCCCCTTGGTAGAAACTCTAGTCTACAGACTTAATCAATAAATCGTTTGGAAATTCTTTTTTCACTGACCAAGATCTGTGTAGGGCTGTGTGTGATATAGCTATACAATGGAATTGTAGTTCCTTAGTTAGTGAGCCTCATGAGAGGGATGAGAGTGTAGATGATCTCAGGGTACATGATTCCTTCTTAAAACACAACTGTTATATCCATGTTCAGCATTCATTTGACAATTCTCTGTTGCCTCCCAGGTAAAGCTAAATAAATGTCCTCCTTTGGTGTTGAACATTCATACAGTCTGGTTCCTTCCCGCGTACCTGTTTCCTGTTGCTCATCAACTTAATCCCTTCTTGCATCAACCCATTATCCCCAAGCCATGACCGTTCTTAACTCTAATGGTTATAGATGAAAATACCTCCTTGTCTAGGAAGACTTTTTGTCATCTTAATCTCTGGCCCTCTCCAGTAGTTGTAGCTAAAGGGGCACCATTTTATGGGGTGTTCTGGACCAGCCCCGCCTATTTTAGCAGTTCCCATTTCTTTGTATATTACACTTATATATTTGTGTCACTTTGTCTAAATTTTATTAAAAAGTTAATTTTCTTGCTTTGTTCCTTCGAGTTGATACTTCAATAGTCCAAACAGTTTTCAAACTCTCAAATTGACTCAAGTGTTTTGAAACCTAACACACCGTTTTGTGTGTGTGGTTGAGGCTAAGTAAATTTGTAGATTTGTGGTATCACAGGACTGAGAGGAACCTTAGAGATTTCCTAGTTTAGTAGACAAATGAGGAAAACATGAGCTAGAGAATTTAGGTGATTTGTCTATGTCACATGACTATCCAGCTGTTGAAGCTGGGAAGGAATCCTGATTCAGTGTTCTGTTTACTATACTTTTAGTTCACATCTTTGTAAAATTCATGTATCTCTTAAGGAAAAAAAAAAAAAAGGCCGGATACAGTGGCTCATGCCTGTAATCCTAGCATTCTGGGAGGTTGAACTCAAGAGTTTGAGACCAGCCTGAGCAACAGTGAGACTCTGTCTCTGCTAAAAATAGACAAGTTACCCAGGTGTTATGGTGGGCGCTTGTAGTATCAGCTACTTGGGAGATAATCCTAGCACTCTGGAAGGCTGAGGCAGGAGGATCACTTGCATTTGACTGTGTATCAGCCTGGGCAACAAAGTGAGACTCAGTCACAAAGAAAAAAAAAAAAGGTTAAAAAAAAATTTAAAATCTCAGGTTTATCTTTCTTGTTAGTGGGAAAAGGTAGAAAATATCATTCCTTAAAGCAGTAAGAGATAGTGATGTCTTGTTCTTCCACCTCATATATCCCCAACACACACAGAAAAATGCTGTAGAGATTCTTAAGGAGTGGTTGTCTGATATGGTGCTCGGGAAGCCGATTTTTATAAGTTGGATGTTGCAGAAGTGATCATGATGTGTCTTTTACCTCACGTCCCCTCCTCCTGCTCTTTTCCCTCCCCTGATTCACACTAGGCTGTCATCGTGAATGTATCAGTGAATGAAACAAATAAGAGATGTCAGTACTGTAAAGAATACTGAAGTAGGAGTGTGAGGTACGGCCTTGAGACCTAGCACAGTCACCAGCTGCAATATCTTGGGCAAGTCATTTGGCAGCTGAGCTTCAGTGGTCTTACTTAAAAAAATGGGGTTAACTCCTTTTAGAAATGGTGTTAAAATCAGCTGAAATATGCACTCACAAGTGCTTTATAAACAATAAATCATGGAACAAATGTGGGAGAAGTCCCTTTCATATCAGTGTTTGCATCTTCCAGGGAGAGGAAGGGCTGCAGGGCTGCTGTATGAGATGAAGCTCCCTGCCTTCAGTTGCTTGGAGGAAAACATACGCAGTTCTATAATATTTTTGGCAGCTCATCCTAGTTTACAGTGGCGGTAACTTTTATTTATGGTTACACTTTTTTGGTTTTTATATGGGGAATAGATTTCATTTGTTGTTTTTATTTAAATATATTGATGTTTTGCATTTTAGAGTAAAAGTTTTCTTTTCCTAGGGGAAACTTTCTTTTTTTTTCTTCGAGGTGGTGGTGGTAGTGTAAGTTCTCATGCAACAGGACAATTGGTCACTGTTAGAGATATTATTTTTCCTTTGTTATGAAATGGAAAATTGTTGGGGACCGATAGGCTATGGTTGGATGAGATTTGCTACCAATGAAGAATTATCAGGGCAAAGTGAACTTTCATTTTGGATGCAAAAATATTTCTGTTTTGCTTGGCAGAATGGGATATAAAGAAAATCCAAGCAACGTCTTGTTTCAGGAGCTGCCAGTTCTCTCTGTGGCTCACGGAACGTTTCGTGTCTCAGCCACAAGAATTTGCTGTTGTGATTGTGACAGGCATCGTCTTCCTTCCTCACGCAGGCTTTGCTTCCAGCTCGTGGCTTTGCAACCTTTGGTCAGAGGTGATGAAAGTCCTCCTAAGGCTACTCATTAACTCCTCCTTCTACAGCCCACTGGCTCCCTGCTATGGGTAAAAAGCACCATGCATCTTTATCCTTAACGAAAGCTTTCATTGACTAGTGAGTGCAGGGCACTGTCATGGACCTATGCAAAAAACATGATAGGATAGTAGATTCTGCCAGTTGTTGATCGTGACTAGAAACTCTGTCGAGGATCAGTGTAACTGCCAGTGGTGTAATGTATAAATTGGTGGGCTATAGGGTTTTGGGTGACTAAGTGCTGTGGTGGTCAGGGGAAGCCTCTTAAACAGGATCAGTGAGGTGAGGAGGACCTGGGAACTTGGGAGAGGTGTGCAACCAGGAAAGGGACAGATATCAGGAAATGGGAATGAAGAATCTAGATAGGATATAGTGGAAAGAAGAAGAACACAAAAGAATTAGGGATGACTTCAAGGTTTCTAATATCGAAATGGTAGACATAGTAACAGCTAGCAGGGGAGCTGTTTTGAAGGGGGGAAAAAAGAATATAATTTTAACTATTATGTTGACTTTGAAGTATAGGTGAAAATGTTTAGAGGAGCACTCAGGAGGGAGAGCACGGCTGGAAATAGTGGCTTATTAGGAATTGATGTGCATTCCAGAAATAGGTGGTTCATGTAGAATTGCCTGTAAGCCAGGAGTTTTTTTTAAATCTCTTTATTATTACAGATAATATCAACTGTATTTTATGGCAAGTAATTATGGAGTTTTAAAAAAGGCATTTGAAAAAATGCCTTTAAAAATGTCCATTGCGGAAATATGAGGCTAAGTGTATTCTTTTCAAAGTGTGGGTCTGGATTGGAGTGACTCGAGCTGCAGTTCAGGGAAGAAAGGCTCATTTATTTGACTCTTGTGGTCTTTGTTCTCTTCCTGACCCAGCTTCTTTCCCCGAACCCCTCTCCCCTCTTTTTTGGTCTCAGTGCTTCCAAGATGGAAGACAGGATCTCACTGCCACGTGGGTCACCCGGAGTTCACACACTTGAAAGTCCCCTTATTCCAAAGAGCTTCATGTGTCACGTCAGCCTCCTCTGGGTTTTGGGGCACAAGGGTAATGAGAAAGGATGCCCAGAGGCTGCTTGTGCCCAGGGAGTTGCAGCAGAGAAGCAGAAAGCGGAGGGAGATGATCCCAGTCCTGGGATCTCTTCTGCACCTCCAGTTCCTGTTTGTTCCTTATTCACCCAGGGCTGGGTAAAGCCATGTGATCTCCAGAACACTGAAATTCTGTTATTTTCTTTCTTTCCATTGACAAATAAAAATTGGATATATTTCTGTGTACAACATGATGTTTTGATATTGGTACATATTGTGGAATGGCTAAACCAAGCTGATGAACATATAAGGTCTGACCATTAAGTTCGTAAACACATTCTGGAAATTGTGCTCTGAAGGGTAGACTTGGTGCTGACATTAGTGTATAACTTCCCAAGGGGAGTATTTCAAAGGTGACTGTAATGGTATTCAGCAATGAAATATGTAGCACTTTCTCTAGGATGAGTACATGACCGTCATTGTCAGACCTCGTACGATGACAGCTGTGATGGTCATTCCAGAAAAAGTTCCAAAATTGCCTTGAAGGGTGGGACTAGGTGATGGCATCAGTGGCATAGCTTCCTTAGGGTAGTAACTTGAAGGTGACCACAGGTGAGTTCAGCAATGAGGTATGTAGCATTTTTTCTAGGATGAGTTCACAAAGTTAATTGTCTGACCTTGAGTACATTACCTCATAATGGTTATCATTATTTTGTGTAAGAACACTTAAAAATCTACTCTCTCAGCAATTTTCAAGTAGATAATACATTGCTGTTAACTATATTTACCATGTAGGGTACAGTAGGTCACTGAATTGTCCTTCTTGTCTAAGGGAAATGAGATTCTGTTTCTTTAGTGGGCAGGGGTAAGCTCCCTATCTGTGCTTCAAGTGTTCTCAATAAATCAGAATAAGGTCCACAGAACAGCTAAGAGGGCCTATTTGTTCTTCATGTGAGATTTATGTAGCATTTTCATATTTGCCAAGGCTTTTATTTTCCTAAACTCTCCAATGCAGTAGGGCAACCAGAAGTCTTCTGGTGAGCTTGCCATTGACATGAATCCAGGGTGATCTTTGCAAACACCACGCAGTGAGGAGAAATGGGATCAAGTGCAATAGAAGTTCATGACTTGCCTTTAGCCTCATGACCCACTCTTATTAACCAGATTTTGGACTAAAGTAATTATTTATTGAACATAAGATAGCATTTTTTTTTTTTGTTAAAGACAGAGTCTCACTTTATCACCCTCGGTAGAGTGCCGTGGCTTCACAGCTCATAGCAACCTCCAGCTCCTGGACTTAGGCGATTCTCTTATCTCAGCCTCCCAAGTAACTGTGACTACAGGCACCCACCACAACGCCTGGCTATTTTTTTGTTGCAGTTCGGCCGGGGCCAGATTTGAACCTGCCACCCTCAGTATATGGGGCCAGTGCCCTACTCACTGAGCCACAGGCGCCACCCTAGACACCATTATTTTTATCCCCATTCAAGACACCATTATTTTTTATCCCCATTCTGGTCCAATAAGTTAAGCAACATAAGTGTGTTAGAAAAGATTGGGCCAGAAAAAGAATGGAATCCACACCATGGTTTTTGTTCTGAGTTTACATCATATACCCTACCATTGTTTAGTGATAATATTCCTTGAAGATGTTATTTACTATTTAGGTAAATATTTTTGGTTACTATTTGGCATTGGTTGTATAGGAGGAAACCAAAGTTAAAGTAGAACACTTGTACCAAAATGTTTAACTATAAACAGAACTAACATGAAATGTAATAACTAATCTTTGTCCATATTTAAAAAGCTGTATTGTGGTTTTCTTTATATGAAAAAGTTTAAGGTGTTGTAAGTCAAGTTAGGTTTTTTTGTTTGTTTGTTTTTTGAGATAGAGTCTCAGGCTGTTGCCCTGGGTAGAGTACCATGGTGTCACAGCTCACAGCAACCTCCAACTCTTGGGCTCATGCGATTCTCTTGCCTCAGCCTCCCAAGTAGCTGGGACTACAGGTGCCCATCACAATGCCCAGCTACTTTTTGGTTGTAGTTGTCATTGTTGTTTGGCAGGCCTAGGCTGGATTCAAACTCTCCAGCTCTGGTGTATGTGGCTGGTGCCCTAGCCGCTTGAGCTACAGGAGACGAGCCTCAAGTTAGGTTCTAAAGAAATTAAAGACTGTCCTTTCTCCAAAAATGACCTCATAAATCCCTGAGACCAAAAATATTTACATATGCATCTTATAGACATTTGTGGAATCTCAACATGGTTGTTGTAGCTGTGGAATAAAAAGGTACGCTGTACATATTTATTGAATGAATGAATAAAATGATGAATATACTCACTAAAGAATTTTGGGGGGCACCACTAATCTGTGTCCGATACCAGGTTGGGCCTTAGGAATACAGTAGTGGATCTTTTTTTTTTTTTTTGAGACAGAATCTTGCTCTGTCTGGGTAAAGTGCCAAGGCATCATAGCCCACAGCAACCTCAAGCTCTTGGGCTTGAGCAGTACTCTTACCTCAGTGTTCTGAGTAGCTGGGGCTATAGACATCTACCACAACCCATGGCTAGTTTTTTTCTTTTTAGTAGAGATGGGATCTTGCTTTGCTCAGGCTGATCCTGAGCAAGATCCTGACTTCAAACAATCCACCTGCCTAGCCCTCGTGGAGTGCTAGAATAACAGATGTGAGCCACCTCACCTGACCTGCATTCTGTTGTTTTATTGAAGAATGTAGAAAAAATACAAGGAAATAAGTAAATAGAAGAGCTATTAATTATAATACACTAGGAATAATAACTATTATAACACATTTATGAAACAAACAAATGAAGAGGGTCTTATTAAATGCATGAGCACATCAAGTCAAAAAGAACTCTTAATTTTTTTTAAACTAAGTAAGTTGGGGAGGGGAAAGCCAAATTTTAATTACTTACATTAAATAAATAAAAAGCTTTAAATATTTATTTCAACTTTTGAAAGCAGTTCTTTGCTTTTCCATTTAGATCAACAAACTTAAGAAATCTTGTCCATTAAGGACATAATTGTATTTTTTTTCGGTTGTCTTTATTGGAATTTTTCTGCAGTTCTTCCAAAACAATAATACATTCCTTCAAGCTGAGCTGAGCAGGAATAATGAAGCATCTTATTTGATATATTATTCCATTACCTAAGATGTCAAGGCAGTTGGTAAATAGTTTCTTTTTATAGAAGATCCAAAAGCGATTGGGGAGGGGGGAAGAGAGATTTTTCCTGAACAGTCCTGTCCCCAGTGAAAGATTTTGGGCAGCTGTGTCATGACATGGTTACTGTTTATCATCCACTCTGTGTTTAGTATCGACTCGGGGTCTTGTTTTCCTTTTAAACCAGGGCAACACTTGGTTTGTGGTTTTACTGTCATGCCCTGTCTTCATGTTGGAATTTCTCTAGGGCTTATTGCAGATTCAGAGGCAGATACTTGTCTTCTGAGGTTAGGGGATGATTTGGTGCCACCTGGGCTGATTTTCTTGTTTTCCCAGAATAAGCATTGTTGCCGAATGCAACAGAGACATCAGCTCAGTGGAAATGTTATGCTGATATTGTCACACCCTAGGCCATTCAAATATCAATATGTGATCAGCTTAATATAATATAATGAGCTATAATTTTAAGTTCTTTTTGTTTTACATTTAATGTATTTTATGTTAAATCTAATCTATTAATCACATTGTAAGCCTTAATGTATTATGAAAATTTTTTTTTTTTCTCCCAGTGGTAAGACAGAATTTATTTACAGAAAAGAATACAGAAAACACTAAAGCTCCTGTTAGAGAGGGAGAACTCAAGTGGGGAGAGAAAAGCTCTCTCCGTTTCTCCCGGTCTTTCCCCATCTCCCCCTTTAGGCTTTTAGTCTCGCCCATATATGGGCGTATGGGTTCCTTGGCTAGGAAACGAATGAACACAGTCCCTTCCGCCAGGGGGAAAGTGAATGAATGTATCAATGAATGGACACAGTCCATTTATGGAATTGAGGCCTAGGAAATTCACACGAAATTGACCTAGGCATAGGAAACAGGGTTCCACATTTAGTCCTAAGTGTAAAGTGAAGGAGACACCAAGACACAGGTGTCTCCTCAGCAGTTGTCCAGCCTTTAGTTGTCCAGCCTTTTTGGCTATTGGAGCCTCCGGTGGGGGTGGGAGGTCCCCCTCCTTGCCTGTCATCCGGCCCGCTGGCTCTTCAGCTGGCTGCCGCAGCACCGACACTGCCAAGGAGGAGGCGGCAGGTCCACCAGCTCCACTGAGCTGGTTAGGGTGCCAAATGTCCTGCATCAATTCTCCCTCTCCAAGTAGAAACTCTAACTGCTGTTAGGGAAAATGGGCAAAGACTCGATCTAACTGCTTCCTGCTGAATTGGGCAATGATAGAAGGGGACAGTTAGGGTTTTTCCGGAGGGACAGTGATACAGGGGTTCATGGACTGGAACCATCTTTATTGCGAGTGGCTTGATAACATTTCTGAAAAACATAAATCTGATTAGTATAATCAGTAATAGGCAAAGGTAGAACAGCGTCAGGTCAGAAGCACTTATTCAGTGATGCTAAAAGAAAGCCATATTCAGACTTTTCTTGCTGAATAATAACTATTATTCTTTCTGAATAATAACTTCAAACTTTCTTTTGACTCACAAGTATAGGTGATCTGTGGTTGGCTATCTTCATTGTTTGCCTCCATAGAAGATGGAGGGTTCCAGAATTTTAGTCGTGAATGATGTATGCAGGAATCGACTCCTATAACTTTAACAGCTGTAGAAGAAGA
>CAUYON010010009.1:0-23065 GCA_963573935.1 Arctocebus calabarensis | reverse complement strand
GTAGAGTATTAATGTCTTTATATAGTGATCAAGGAAATGCCATGAAGGATATCTGTAACAGTACAATCAAAATATTTCTGAATGTATATGAATCGTGCCCTGTGATCGCACCAATGTACATAATTATGATTCAATAAAATTGTTTAAAAAAACTCTTATTCTTAAACACGATGTTTTCATAGATCAGCCTGTTTTGAAGATAGCTTTTTTTCCCTTAGTTTATCATGAAGTGTTCTCCAGTTCGAGATTTTCATTTAGCCTCAGACAGCTCAAATATATTCAGTTCGACTTCATTATTTGTAAATCAAAGGATTAGTGTATTTTCCACCAGACATCTTCCATTGAGAGGGCTGGTTAAGCTCTTATGATTCAATGTCTTTAATTGATGAAGATTTTCAAAGTGTGTTCCTTTCAGCATACGATGGAATCATTAGTAAATATAGATTTAGGACTGCTGTGTCAAGTTAGGCCAAATTGCCCATCACCGTTTAGCAGTTTGAAGAAAACCTCAAAAATGAAAGCCCTTTAAACTTTGCTACTGGAGAGACCTGAGCAGGCCAGAATGTTACCACCTGATAATGCATTTCTAGGTGAGCTATGTTTTCCAAAGGCCATTGTGTCCTGTGATGATGATGGCTCATACCTACAAGGCCCACTGTGGAGTCTCAAGAGAAATTGTCCTAGATCATATGGACAGCATCACAATTAACGTCTTCCTGAGAAATCAGGGGAAATAAAATTTTTTATGTCTCACTTAAGAAATAGTTTCCCCGCTGCTAAACATTCCCCCCAAAGCCTCTTTTATTTCTTAAAAGTCTAACAGCTACTTATCTGACAAATACCTGGCCCTGCGGTAAAGTGTGAGGCTCTTGGTCTTGGGGAGGGAAAGAGCAGATCCAGATGATGTCACCCTCTGTCCCCACCACCTGTTTATTGACTTGGAAACACAAGCTTGTTTGTCTTTATCACTGCCCAAACTGTTCTTCATCTACTATTTTTCTTGGCTGCTTCATTCTGCTATCTCCTCGCTGTGTAGTGTATGATTGTAACTGGAATTCCGATGGCTCTCATTTTACGTCCAAACAGTTCTAGTTTCCCCTTACCATATGGCTATCCTGATGTTACCATTTGCCTCAATCATCCTTTTTGTAGCTGCTTGAACATCTTAATTGATCTCATGAGCTATGTTAGGGATTTATAACAGACATCAGTATAATTCATCTCGCACGCACATAGACTGGGTCTTTTATCTGATTGGATGTGTAGTACATACACATAGATATTTATATTTCTCTAAAACCTATGTTTCACCTTAGTTTTAATATAAATTAACTTTCAAGGGCTATAGCTCACCAGGGGGGAAAAATTACCTGTGGTCCCTTGTCTAATACGATATTTTTCATTTCTCTAAAGTATTTGGCGTATTTTAATACACTTAAGCCTTTTCCTCCTGTTTAAACAAAGGGGTAAGTATATTCAGTTTTAAAAGTTTTCTGGAATGAACTGTGAGTTTGTATTTCACACTGTTCCCACACTATTTTTCTTACTTTCTCATTCATTTTGTCTATCAGTAAGACACTCAAAATCATTAAACAATACGTATTTATGACTTTTTTTAATCCACAGGACACAAATTTGCATGAGATCTCTGCACATTTATCAATGATCTCACATCTCTTTTAAAGCCTGCCCTTCATCAATTACTCCTATATCGTCAAAGTAAATTCTCAAAAGCAGATGCCCACAGCTATGTAAACTCGCCCTCGATACATACCCCTTATAAACCCAGGAGAGTGAAAGTTAATACCATAGACTGAAAGAATGGTTTATAGAATGTCCTGTGTGATATACTTTAAGCTCTGATAAGTGAGTACCTATCTCAGTCATTTTTCAGGATGAAAGATGACTGACAGTTTATTTTAAGTTTCTGGAAGTAGGTCTCATCTTAAGAAAAATTATCAGGTACCAATTTTGATTTTTGGTACCATTAGCTCTTCTTCTGTTTCTTCTAATTCTCTATCCTATTTTAAAGCAGATTCTATTGGCCAGGCGTGGTGGCTCACACCAGCAATCCTAGCACTCTGGGAGGCCAAGGTAGGTGGATTGCTTGAGTTTACAAGTTCGAGACCAGCCTGAGCAAAAGCAAGACCCTGTCTTTACCAAAAACTAGAAAAAAAACTGAGGCAAGAGGATCATTTGAGCCTAAGAGTTAGAGGTTCCTGTGAGCTATGACACCATGACACTCTACTCAGGGTGACAGCTGGAGACTCTGTCTCAAAAATAAAAAGGCAGAGACTATCCCTTTATTTTCAACTTTTCTTAGTTTTATTCCAGGGATCTAATCTAGGTGTTACACCTTATCCAGGTGCATTTCCAAACTGACCATAATAGTGAAACAAGACGATTAATCATCAAGCAGAAGTTTGAAGTGTAAGAATGGCCTATTTTTCGTGGGCCATTGGATGATCCGGTTTCTTAAAATCACAAAGCTGAAGTTATGACTCTGTGTACAGTGATGTACAGAGATTCATACAGGTTTCCTGACTTTGCCTAGGGGAAGACCAATTGGGCCTTTTACAATCAGAAGTCAGATCTGTCCAAAGACAAAAGAGACATTGAATGCTCTAAATAAATGATATCAAAATGGATCTGAAGCAGTGTGAAACTCATTTTTTCTGTTTTGTTTTTTGTTTTAGAGACAGAGTCTTACTTTGTCACCCTAGGTAGAGTGCTGTGGCGTCACAGCTCACAGCAACCTCCAGCTCTTGGGCTCAGGTCATTCTCTTGCCTCAGCCTTTCGAGGACCTGGGACTACAGGCACCCGCCACAATGCCCAGCTATTTTTTTGTTGCAGTTTTCCCTGGGACGGATTTGAACCTGCCACCCTTGGTACATGAGGCCAGCACCCTACTCACTGAGCCACAGACACTGCCCGAAATTCAGTTTTTGTTCATATGATTTTAGTCCATTGAGAAATTTCTGTGGCTAGAGCCCTCTCAGTAGGCAATAGTCCCAGAAGCCTATTTAGCACACCTGTGAAATTTCATTCAGAAAATCCACACTTCAAAATCATATCTTTTGTTTACCTATGTATGTGATTTAATGTGCTTCATTTAAGTGTCTGAGCTTTAAATAACTGAGTGCAAGCACACACGGGAGCATTTGTGTGACTGTGTGTCTTTGCCTGGTTACTTAACCTCTAGCAATATTTGTACTTCCCCTACAGTGGTGTTCTGAATGGATGGAAAGCAACCATTATAACCAGGTTTACATCTAAGCTATAGTTTGCACAGAGAGGTAACTGATCAATTTTTTAATCTTTACAAGTTCAAATTCCGATTCTCTTCCTTATTAAATCTGGATTTATATGAAAAATACATAACTTCTCAGATTCCACGTCTTTGGACTGTGGATAATAATATCGATCTGGGAAGGTTTTCAGGAAAACTAAATGGCACAATTTCTGTATAGAAGCCAGGGTTAGGCGGAGTGCACTCTAAGAGGTGTCACCTTCCTGTCTGATATCCATGTGTGTAGCAAGGATGACTCTTTTTCCAAACTAGTGTTAAATCCACAGAGAGTTATGGAATGCTCAATAATAAGGGTTTGCTGTGGGCACAGTTTTTATATGGTATAAACAGCTGAATTGAGGGTTACCAAACTAAATAAATGGCTTAGAATTGAGACTTATATTAAATAGAGACAGAAGCTTGACTGAGAAACTGACAATAGGACATTTGAGAAATCAGTCTGAAAGACGACAAAAACAAGAGATAATAAAAGGAGGCATCAAAATATCCCCAGAGAAGTGGGAATAAAGAAAAGCTATGTTATCCAAGGGTGGGATATGTTTTATTCTAAACTTATAGTCTTGTAAAAAATCTTTTGGAGACTATAAAGAAGTCTCAGACGTGGTTCCTGCTTTCAAAAATCTCAAAGTTTAAGAATAGGATTAGTAACTATTCCAAATGGTAGGGTCGTTTTAAAGACTGGATTAGCTAAGAGGTGCGTGTTTTTAAAGGAGCTACTGAGCCAGGAAGACACCGAATATCGCGTGAGGCGGGACAGACATGAAAACTGTAACTGGACTGATCATGTCCTCAGGCAGACCCAGAAGGCCTGTGGATGACAAGGACAAAAAGACACAGACAGTGGCATTACTAGAGGGAGTGATCTTCAAAGAACTCATGATTTTAAATAAACACAAAGGAAGAATGATTGGGTAGCAGCAGGAGTCATTCCCGCAGAGGCGATAATTAAAGCTGGGACTGGATGAGATTGGCAAGGACTGGCATGGAGAAATGGACTTCCAGGATCCAAGCCTTGTGTGGAGGCCAGTGCGGACTATGGGACTAGAGTCCAGCCCGTCACGTGGATAGACCCAGGCACTGAGCCTGGGCTGCTGTGCATGTGGCTCCCTCATCTGGCATTTTTGGCACATGTCTTTGTTGATTGTCATTTATGACTATTTGCCTATACCACCCTGCCTCATAAGAACAGAAAATCTACAAATGTCTCCTAAAATGTTATGGAGTCATAGGATAGTTCGTGTTCTCTCTCTCTCTCTCTCTTTTGCAGTTTCCTGATTCATATAACTTACTTTTTATTGAAAGAGCATTTACCTTAGACCCACTTTTATTCATCAATTAACAACAGGATGTTTTTCATCTGGTTCTAAAGAGGAGAACTAGATGAAGAAGCTTGTGAAGGAAAGTTAGAAATACTTTATCTGGAAGAATTTTTTTTTACTTATTTTGAAATGGCTGCCATGAGTCTTACAGATAGAAGTAACGTTGCAAAGCTGTCTTTTGTACGTGTGGTGGGGTAGTATTTTCATTTGTAGAGATTCTGCATTAATACAGCCAGGTCTATCCCAACCTAGCCCAGTAAAGGTTAATGAAGAGAGATCTGACACCTATAAAATTCTGAAAAAAATACCTTTTTTTCTCTCTGAGGGCTACCAGGTGTAAGATCTCATCTACATAACAAGACCACCTTTGCTATCCAGTCAAACCTAACCTTCTTCCCCAAACCTCCCCAAAACCTGTTTTTCTGCTTCCTATTTTTTTTAAATCTCTGTATTTCATTGAAAAGTTGATTCCTCATTCTGAGAGTTCTAGAATATACACATTAAATAAATGCATATCTTTTCCACCTATTAATCAATTTGTTTCATGTCAGTGATTTTGGGGGGGAGGACCAGAAGCCTTTCATCCCTATGCTTGTCAAGATGGGGGAGAGATTTTTTTCCTGGTGGTCCTTGTTATCCAACCAAAATGCACCTTTAGCATGAAACCCCAAGTACATTCAGATTATTTTGAGTTTAAAGTACATTCTAATTATTGCATTCCCTCCTTCATATTGATGGTTAAACAATAAACAGTGCTTCAATCATGATTCGACTATAGAAAAATGTTCTCAAGTACTTAAGTTGGAATATTGTAGGTCTTATATAAGTGATCTAACATTTTCTTACACTACGGCAAAAGTGATTCACTAGTTTGTTTGCATGTGGTACTATCTCCCTGGAGGGATGTTGGTTGGTTCCATGTTGCTCAACTCACTTAAGGAGTCAAGATTTTCTCACAGTCACAAATTTCATATATATATATATGAAATATATATATGAATATATATGTGTATACATACACACACACACATGCACATGTATATGTGTATATATATCATTGGGGATTCATTGAGGGTACAAGAAATGAGGTTACACTAATTGCATTTGTTAGGTAAAGTCCCTCTTACAACCATGTCTTGCCCCCAAAAGGTGTGGCACACACCAAGACCCACCCCCCTTCCCTCTCTCTGCTCTTCCTTTCCCCTACCTCTCTCTCCTTCTTTTTCTCTCTGCTCTCCCCTTCCCCCACTCCCACAGTGTCATTAATTGTCACTTCTTCTTTAGTTCAATATGCTACTTAAAAGCCATAATAATGTATTGGATGATTAGGAAACAGGTATATGCTAAGAATTTACTTACATTCTCACAGCTAAAAAAATATTTATGTGAGTTGTTTGCTTATTATTAGATTGCCTACTGGATAATTTTGGACAGTGAAAGAAAATGTTATTAATGATTATTCAGAACCCTAATTATTTCCTTTTCTAATTATGTAGAGATCGAAACACAGTGAGTTTGAAAACTACTGTCATAGCCACCTCAATGAGCATACTAATTTCATATATTTAGTAGCTTACAAAATTTAACAGGAACATGTTTAAATGTATTTGTTTTTCTATTCAGCAGTGTCAATGCCAAGGGAAAACTTCCTGTTTGTCTCTGAAGATTTGCTGAAAATCCCTGGCAGTATAATAGGATAAAAGGCATACAAATTTATTTGATCACAGTTTTATGTGTCACAGGAGAGCATTCAGAAAGAAGACCCAAAGATGCAGGGTAAGTGTCCATTTTTTTTGCTTAAGTTCAATAATGTTTGAACATCTGTATAGAAATATGATTGGACAAAAAAGATATAATCTAAAGTTACTAGATGGAGTGAGGAAACCCAGCAAAGCCTGTCTGTCTGAAACTGCCCTCACGAATGGACGACCAGGTGCAAGGCAAGAATGAGTAAGGGCCCCCAACTCTGTAGAGGAACATGTTTAAGAACAGTGCCAGGAATAATGACTCAGACACTGTCCCTTCATTTGCTTTTTAATAGGTAGTCACTGTCGCCTTGTTTTATTATCTGTGATTGCTACTCTGGAGTCTTATAGATGGTGGTTATAAAGATTCTTAACTTTCTCCCCATAGCTGGTGGTTGAAAATAGTCTGAACTTTCCTCTGTAAGTAGCATCACCTTTTGGAACCCTCAGGGTAGCTAGTCCGATGTCCTTCAGGCTCCTCCTACCAGAGCACTGGCTCACCCTCCCAGACCAGCAGCCCACACCAACAAACTGCCTCAACTGGAGCTGTGACCCCAGCAGCTGGAGCAACACGGGGAGACAATTTCCATACGCCTATAATTTTACCCCAAACCTAGACAATTAGTAAAACCAAATTGCTCATTCCCCTGCCTGTCAAACTATCTTTTAAACCCTGTTCCCAAGTCTAGGATAGGTGGATTTGAGAAATTCCTCTTGTCTCCCTGCTTAGCAGAATTAACTCTCTCCTGCTCTGTATGCTGCTGTCTCTGGGTGTTGGCGTTCTTGTGGGCAGCAGGCAGATGAATCTAGTTGGGTGGCAATATGTCCAGATTCCTTCTGGGAATACTTTATTTCCTTTGGGGTATGAGGCAGGACCCTTTCTAGAATGAGGTTCTTAGGATCTACAGGCAAAGAAGGTCAAGTAACTTCTTTATGGCTAGCTTTTGGACAGAAAGACAAGGGGGAAGTTTTGATGTATTTGGGTTTTATGGATGACCTTGGGAAATGGGGTTGGTTTTTAGAATCTGCCTTAGGGAAGCGTGATTCTGTCGCCACTATTTAATCCTAGGGAAGAGTGAGGGGCCAGAGACAGAGGTCAGGAAAAAGTCCAGAGATAGACCTTGCCTCCGAGGCTGCTTCTGAGGCCTCCATTTTGGGGTATTGTTTTCTGAGCCCCAATAGCATTTAGCTTAGTTCCTTAGGGCTGGTAGTAACTTAAAAAAATAATAGTGTAACTGAGCGATTTCCCATTTAAAATTGGAATCCTCCTATTTCTCACATGCTATTTTCTCTCTTCCTACCAGGAGTGATGTAATTTCCAGGAACACTGAGGTGTCACCCTGGCATTGTGAAGGGGTGCCTTCTCAGCGGCCCCACTGCCATGCTGGTTGTCCTGCAGCCTTTGGACACAAGCTTCTGTCCCCACTGCGGTTGCTGAGTGAACAGTGCTTCCTCCGTATCCCTCAGTGGTTAGAGTCCGCTGAATGCCTTGGAGTCCTCTGTGCTGGAAGTCTGAGGACTCCTGAAGGATGCTGTCCCACTGGAGGTCTCGGGCCTGCTTCTCTAGGGACTCAAGGATGGGTTCTCTCCACACCACAGCACAGTGTGTGGGATCCTGCTAGGCTCCGACTTGTGTCCACATTGTGCTTCTGTGTGGGAAGAAGCTTAACATGGAAGCTGGCCCACGCTCAAGCCTCTCTCTGATCATCCACGTGCACCCTTTCTCCTGGAGCTTGGGCAGGAAGGGAGGAAGTTTCAGACCTTCTCAGACACTCAGCCTCCCCCTATGTCTACACAGACCCTCTCCAGTATCCCCTCTGCCATCTGGTCAAATTCTTGTCTCCTTCTACAGTGCCCATAATGTTCTCTTACATCCTTATTCCTTATGCACTCTCCTTTTCCTCCATGGTTTGTGCTTTAAACTCTTTTTTCCCTTTCTCTTTAGCCTGGTTCTTGCAAAGCAAAAGTGCTTCTGCATTGCCCTTATTCTTTGCATTAAAAACTAACTGTTTATAAAAGTAATTAAGAATAAATAAGTATATAGGTACTTAAGAATAAATAAAATAAGAATCTGACAGGCTTCCTTGTGTTATTATTAACAAGAATAAGTTAACTGTCACCTGTAAGTTAAGAATTATGAGTTGTGAAGAGAATTTTGTGTCATCTTAAAAAATTTTAACTGAGCTCAATGTCGAGAAATGAATATTCTTATTTATGAACTGTGAGATTTTTGTTACTTTAATTTGTTCATTTTTTTCAACAATGATTTGTTACGCTTATTTTATGACAGGTTCCATCGGACATAGATATTTAAAAATCATATTCTCTGTCATCAAGACCTTACCTAACAATGGCTAAATATAGATGCCAAAATGAACAAGTATAATATTGTAGGAAGTAAAATTGTACTGAGATGACCTTGACATCCTTCAATTGTAAGGTCTACCTAACTTTGGCCTTTAAAAAACCGGCTAACTTGAGTTTCTTGGGAAAATTAAAATGGACTAAATATTTCATGAACACCTTAAAAGTTGTATTGATCACTTAGAGGTATGTTTTATTATACGGACTGTAAAAATTAAGCTATTTCAATCTTAGGCTTCAAGGTGACACTCACAAAATAAATATTAATATCAGATAGTAAAGTGCAAGTGAGAAAATCCCAACAAAATAAAACTACAAAGAAGCAGCAATCAGAATTTTGTTCCATGATTCTTAGAACATTCTGTGGACTAGATCTTCGAATGCAGAGATATCTTCATAGAGCTTCTGTTATTAATTGAGTTTTCATAACTCTTCCCCAAAGGCATTTGAATCTTACCTATCACATCAGGTGTCACAGAATACTGTATAGGAGACTGAGCACCGGGCTTATAAGAGCAGTCACGGGTTCTTGAAGGAGGTGCTGGGAGTGGGACTATCTCCTAGCTAGCATGCAGATGTTTTGCAGCCTGGAGTGAAGCCCTCAAGCAACTTCATGTTTTAATGAAATAAGATCAGTCTCTGGTTAGCAAGCAGGTGTTGAACCTTGGACATTTGTGGTGCAACAGAGAGAGTCGAGCCTGTGAGGAAACAGCCCGTAGCTATCATTAAGGACGTAGCTCCTGTACGTGGGGCCCTCACACCTGTTGTATCATGTTTAATAAAAGGCAATGGCAGAGGTTACTGGGGCTTTTCCCTGCAATATGGGAAGTCCACCTTTGCAAGCATGTACTTCAGTGTCCCGGCTGTTTTATTTGCGCAGTGACAGGGTGCCACAGGAGGCACCAATAGTATTAGCTTATGTCACATACCTAAAACAACAAAAGTATCCATTGCTTTGATCTCAGAGTTTATTGGAACAAAAGATGTATTAATATTTCCGGTGAACTGAAGTGGGCCATGCAAAAGAGAGATTGCTGGGCCAGAGCCATTTTACATTCTGCCAAACACTGTCACAGGCGTCTAAGAGGAAGTGATTGTAAAATGAACATCATCAAAGTCATTAACAAAGATGCCCCAAAGTGGGGGTCTAAATCTCAGAGAAATCCATAACTGGTATCGGAGACAGGGTCCACCCTTATATCCTCCAGAGCTGAGATAATGAAGCCAGCTCACAACAGCTACCTTCCAGTATCAGCCAAATAGGAAATTTTCCTAGTTTATAGCTTTATCTCTGCTCCTTGTACACGCTTTAACCCCAGGTATTTAAAATAACAGCTTGGAGTGAGAAAGGAGCTAAGAAGGAAGAGGGACAGGAGGCCACACCACCCCCAGATCCCACTGTATTAAGTCTGATGATGGTTCATTTTAAGGGACCTTAAAAGAACCCCCCCCCAATGAATTCCTTTTAAAACAAAGCAAAACAAGAAAATACACCTGTTTTGGTTTTTATCTAGAGAAAGGAGAGGGATGACAAGATTTCAATGCATACTTCTAAAGAATGAATGGGAGACTGTAATAAAATTTGTGCTTTGTTAAGGTTATAGGTTACATTTGTTCTGGGGACTTGTCATTGAGAAAGTTTTAAGAATTGATACAGAGGGAAAAAAAGAGAGAGAGAGAGAGAATTGATACGGTGACTCCCTGGACTCTGAAATCCACAGTTCCTCAACCAAAACTGATAGAGAGACTCCCACTTTAGTACTATGGGACAATTATTTCCAGAAACTCACCATTCCATTTAATTTCTTTTGACCAATTCATAGACATCTCTCTCTAAATGGCTTTATAATATAAATATTTGGCACTTTGAATTATTTTATTAATTCACATGTTTAAACTGTAGGAAATTCGAGTAAGTGTAAGCTGTTTGCAGAGAGCTTACTACCCTCAGACTCAGGGCCCATTTTCACAAAGACTCTCTGTAGCTCCTTTTCTCCTTTTAACGTAGCTCCTATGAGTATTTTTTGCTTTCTTCTCTCAGTGGTTGCCACTACCCACTCTCACGTCTGTAATATTTCTTCCAAAAGCTTGGCTGTGAAGGAACACATGATCCCCTATTTCTGTGATACCATAATTCCCTGGGGAAAAATGTCCAGGCTAAATCAATTCCTTACTATGTACAAAAGAACAGAAAATACACATGCATACACACACTATGTATGTACACAAACTCACACACACACATATATAATTTGTGTTTTCTTGCACATACGCAGTTTGAACATTCTAAGAGCAACTGTTATTAATTGAGTTTATAAGGCCTGATTTTTCTTTTGAAATGTTAAGTAGAAAAACCAATGCCAGCTAAAATTTTAAGTTGCAGAATTGATATTATTAGTTGTATGACCTTGGTAAAATTCTGTCATTTTTCTGAAATTTTAATTATTCTTCAGTAAAATTGGCACAATTGAATAATACTGCCCAACGTATTAAATTAACTGAGAGAGAAAAAATCTCTGGCATATAAAGGTTTTCAATGGATAGTAGTGTTATTTTTTTATCTTTTTTAGAGTAGGCAGATAAAAGAAATACAAATACATAAGCAAGAAAAATGGAACTTAGAATTGTTATCACCTCCAGCTCCACCCTTTCCTTAAATGACATTCCTTTCTTATTTTCCCCTGGTTATATTCTTGAAGTTTCTGCTCAGATTACTGTGTCCTGTAATTCTACAGGACACACATAAAGCAAGCTGTGCATTCCCTCTCTGGAATAAAATGTAATTGTAAGCACACAAGCTGTGTTGTCACGTGATTATAACCAGCACATTCAAGGCATGAGAACTGAATTTAACACAGATAAGCTTTGTCTCTTTCTTTTCTTTCTTCTTATTTTGCTATTTTCCTTTGGAAAATGACCTTTACATTTTGACTTACCTTAATAGTAAACAAACTAATGATTTCCAAAATATTTGCCCAAAGGGGATTAATTGATATTCAATTTTTAGTTTATTCAATTAATATTTCTATATAAAAGACATTGATCAAGCATCCATTACAAAAGAGCAGTGTGAATGAGCAAAAGTGAATACTGTGGTCTGAAATTTGAAACTTACCCATCAATGCCATATTATTAACAGGTGGGACCTGTGGGAAAGATTAAGGAGAGGATGGAGCCCTCTTGGATGGGCTTAGGGCCTATATAAAAGGCCTGGGGGAGCAGGCCCTTAACCTACTCTGTCAGGAAGCAGTGAGAAGGCCTCTCATCCTAGAACCAGGCAGTACCCTGATTGTGAACTTCCCAGCTACCAGAACTACAGGATGAGAAGTGGATTTCTATTATTTGTAAATTTCCCCGTCTCAGGTATTTTGTTATACTAGCACATCCAGACAAAGACTGTACATTTTTGGGAAGACCAGTAAGATGGAAGGGCATACATACTGCAGTGTAAAACCAACTACTTCTATTTTATTAGGGAGCCTCTTCGCTCCAGCAGAAGTTGTATCGATAGGACAAACTATATGTCACAGAATAGAAATCAGAAAAACTAGTCCTAGCATGACGTTTAGAAATGAAAATTTGAAACAGCTGTTTTGGAAGGCGTTTGACTTAAAAAAAAAAAAAAACTATTGATTTTATTGGATCATTATCAATTGTGAGCACCTAATGGTCTGGCTGGTGAACTGCTATGAAAGTATTAAAAGCTTAAGAAAATAAGGCTTAACTTTTCAAGATTTTATATTGAAAAGAGTTGTTCAATTTTTTTTTAGTTCAGAGCACTTTTACTTCTATCCAGAATTTAATAACTCCGTTAACATTAACTTAAACAGTATATAGAAAGTAGAGGTACATTATCACATTAAAATCTATAACACAGGAACTTAGGTTTAATACCTTGTTCTGGTATGATATAGTTACTGCCTCTTTAGGCAATTTTTTAGTCAAACTAGGTCTTTATCTTCCCAGCTGTAAAATGAGATGGGTATTTCCTTGACTGGGTTATAGAATGAAATAAATGCAATAGTGTTTGAAAAATGTCCAACATGAAAAAACAAATAGTCTTGCTTAATGAAAAGAAAAAGCTCTTACCAATACATCATACTATCTAATATAAATAGCTACCTCGATGCTGCACAAGGATAGGTTTTAGGTCTGTTACACTAGTTTCTTAAGAATTTCTTAAGGTCAAGGGGATATTTGTTGATTCTGATGCCTGGGACGTTAGGTTATGAACTAGTACGTTGGCTTCCGCCTCACTAGATATGTGACCCTGACAGACGCCTTTATAACTCTGATCCCTAGTTTCCGTAACTGTAAAAGGAAAGTCCTATCTCCTGCCAACAGTGTTGCTAATAGGGTTATAATAAAGAGATTAGCATAACACCAGGTAATGAGAAAATACTTCATAACTGGTAACAATTATCAGAAGGAATAGTATGCTTTCTTAATGCAAATTGATTTGAATCATAGTAGTAACATAAATCAGACTTTTTTTCAAACGTTCATTCACACCATCTCATTTGCTTCATGTAGCAATTTCAGAAGTTGACTTGAAAGGAATCATTCTTTATAGATGAGATATCTGAGTTTCTTAGAGGTTGTTTCCTCAAATCATAGAGTGCAGTGACTCAGAACTCAACTCCTGACTGAGGTGTTCTAACTTTCCATTCCTGGATACTTGCTTAGGACATCATATTGTATTCCAATTTCAGAATTCCTAACACTTGTGTTTTGGTTCATATAAGGACTTTAAGTTCCCCAGCATTAAAGCAGAAAGAAAAATCAAAGGAGAGTTTTAGCTGTTTTTCCCCAGTACTTGGGATTATACTGTGATTCAAACAATTCTTAAATTTGTATTAATAAATTTCAAAAACTTAATTTAGAAAATTATTATCCCTGATTTTTTTTTCCTTCTTCAATGAATGAAATGACTTTTAAGATAGCTATTGTATTATTTTCAAATTGTACCCTTTCCTTCTACAAATTAAATATTCCTGTATTTTTCCACTGCAGGTGAATTTGACATTCAAAAAAACCAAGAAGACTAATGGTTCTGATTAGAGGGAAGCAGAAAGTGAGGAGGATGTGTGAACTTCCCCACACAGACATTTAGCCAGATAATTTAAGCTTGGGTGTCTGTTACTTTATTTCATTTAAAACAAAATTGGTTCTATTTCTGGAAATCCATGACTTAACTATGCATTTCAATCTTTACCTGAACTAATATCATCTTTATATACCTAAAATAAAATTACTGCGGTGGCGTGCCACAAAGCCCGCGCTTTCAACAGTACTTTGTTCTTCAATCGCTAACATGTTCTGGCCCTTTGAGGTGTCACCCTATTAGTAACTTTATTTTTGCATAAAGAGGAATTTAATGGCATTGTTTGTATTTAGCTTATTGTTTTTCAAAATGGGGCCCATTTAACATATTTTATATGAAAAAGAATTATTTGACAGAGATATGGTGTAACACTAGACTTAGTTATCTAGGTCTAGAAGCAGAGACGATGCTATTAAGTTTCTTCAATTTATTTGACCAGGAATCATCTTTTCATAAAACAAAATATTTTTTGTAGTTGTTCTTAAAAAAATACTTTGATAGGTCTTGCATGTATTTTCACAGTGGAGACTTTATTTAATAGTTCTCTACCTCGTGTTTCTACTTTTCTGTTGTAAATGTAATCAACTCCTTTGAGATTACCTGGGACTTTCACCAGCTCTCACACAGAAAATCCTACATGCTTGGCTCAGCACCTGTGGCACAAGTGGCTAAGGCGCCAGCCACGTACACCTCAGCTGGCGACTTAGAATCCAGCCAGGGCCCGCCAAACATAAATTATGGCTGCAACCAGAAAATAGCCAGGCATTGTGGAAGGTGCCTGTAGTCCCAGATACTCAGTAGGCTGAGGCAAAAGAATCACTTATAGCCCAGGATATGAAAGTTGCTGTGACCTGTGATGCTACCGCACTCTACTGAGGGCAACAACTTGAGGCTCTGTCTCAAAAAAAAGAAAAGAAAATCCTGCATGCCAAGAAGTTCCAGTGTCCAGAAAACTGGGCTGCTGGACTGCCCTCTTGATAAGCTTAATTTGGAGTATAGAATTTTATACTGAAATATGATTATCATTGCAGTGCTTTTAAACATGTCTACAAATGTTTTCACACATCTCCCATCAACAGGTAGTCTAAGTGCTCACATCTTGGTTATGGGCCAGCTTTGTGGCTTGCTGCATGACTTCTGAAGTTCGAGAGTATTTCTCTGCTAACTTCATATTCTACCTTTGGATTTTAAAATGTACGTTTTTTTTCAGAAAAAAGATTAATTTTTTTAGTCTGCTAAATTTTATTCTAAATTGTATTCTGTCATAGTATCTAGAAGAATTTCCCTAAAGCATACCCATTATTCCAAGTCTGTAATTCCATTTGAATATTCTTTTTCCTAAAATAGGCTCCAATACAAAAGCATTTGATAATAAATTATTTTTTATCACAACTCTTTTCACAAACATGAACTCTAATAGAGAACATATTTAAATATGAAAGATGGCAATATAGATTATAAACACATAGTTTTATGTCATACTTAGCTTCTTTTCTGATGTTCCTTATTTTTCTTCAGTTTTCACCCCATTTATCCTCTTGTTATCTGACTGCTTCTAGGTTTTGTTTTGTAATTTATTCTTATATTGATTAGCTGATCTTTTTAGTTTTTGATATTTTTCCCACACTTTTCTTGTTCATAGTTTTATTTTACTCTTAAGTGTTTGGCCTGTAAGTTTCTTCTTGCCAGTTTAAATGGTCCATAATTTCCAATGGAAAGTCTGCTGCCAGAACCTTTCTCCCTCCAGTGTTAATGGCTGCTCTTGAGAACCTGCCCCGCCCTCCATCATCTAATTTGAGTCAATGAGGGGGCAGACAAAACAGATGGTTGGCACAGGGTGGGATGATTCACTGTTTGAAATCATGGTGAAACATTTTTGAAATTGGTGAGGGAGAGGGAAGCCTGACATTTGACAGAGCCATGTAAAAATTGCAGCATCCAGATGAAGTTCAGTTTAATTTTCACTGTTATTTTCCAGATGTACTGATCATATGATTACAATTTTAAGATTATATTGAGAATATACCTTTTCCCAAATGTACTGTAATCATTTCAGCAAAATGAGTTTATCAACGAGTGTCAATGTCATGACAATTCTCAAAATTTTATTGTTGCCCTAACTTCTTTCTTTTTATTTTTCATGACCTATTGAATATCTCCTCCACTTTCATTTGTGCGGAGGTTACTTTTTTTTGCTTAATCTGTCTCCATGTTGCCTAACTGTTTTCTTCCCAAATTATGGGTGTAATGGAAAATCAAACTACTTTGTTAGGAAATAAGTAACACACACACACATATATATAAATATATATATATGCACATATATAGAATTTATGTTGTATTTATATTCTAGTGCCACTGATTCATGGCACAGATTATATAAAGAAGTATTTATTATGGAACTAAATTATTATGATTGTATAAAGAGGAAAATATATAAAAAGAAAATTTAGGCGAATTCAAATCTGAAGCAGTTTATTTCAAAATCTTTTAAATTTGTAGCCAAAGTTTTCTTATTTGTATTAATTTTGATTCTTTATATATTATTAAATCATAAACACATTGTTCATGTATACATTAATGCATTTGTGAGGTACAATGTGCTGATTTCATATGGAATTAGGAATGCTTACATCACGCTGGTTAATGTATACCTCATTTCATTTACTTAATTATTTTGTTAAGACATTTATACTCTATACTAATAGACCTGACATGTACCCTTGCATTATGCACCATAGGTGTGATGCCATCATTCAGCCTCTGATGATCATTTGAGTTTATCAAGAGAAAGTATTACTCCCTAGCAGTTG
The DNA here is from genome assembly GCA_963573935.1 of Arctocebus calabarensis. Taxonomy (NCBI): domain Eukaryota; kingdom Metazoa; phylum Chordata; class Mammalia; order Primates; family Lorisidae; genus Arctocebus; species Arctocebus calabarensis. The sequence continues at coordinate 6,409 of CAUYON010010009.1, read as the reverse complement.
AAAATTTATTCTTGGTTATTAAAAATTGTAGTTTTTAGAATGCTTTGTGACTCTCCAAAGGGACCTATTACAAAACAGATATGCGCTATTTTATGATATTAAAACTTTGGGGGATGGAGAATTAAGAAAACATTTTTTTAAATGTTTCTCAATTAGATGTAATACAAAATAAGTTAGAGAAGCACTGTTGTAGGCAGGTAAATTCTTTTCTTGTTCTTATGAAATAACAAATGATAATTTTATGATTAACTTTCCAAGTTATGTCCATATATTTACAGTAATAAATGTGTATCAATAGTATGTCAACCTCAGGCATTGAATATCAAATGAGTTTATAGAGATAATCACCTATGCTTTCAAAAATAATGGAAGGCTGTAAACAAAGAGGGTAGCATTACATCTTAAGAATATAGAAGAAAAGGACAAAAGAAACCCAAAATTAGCAGAAAGAAGGAAATAATATTAGAACAGGAATAAATGAAATACAGATGACAAAAAATAGAAAAGATCAACCAAGACGTGTTTTTTAAAAAAGATGTAAAGAAATTGAAATACCTTTACTTAGACAAATAAGAAGAGACCACACAAACAAGAAAGCACTGAAAGAGAAGACATTACAACTTATATCCCAGAACGATAAAGATAATAAGTAACTACTATAAATAATTAGATGCCAATTAGAAAACTTAGAAGAAATGGATAAATCCTTAGGAACATACAACCTACCAAGACTGAATTACGAAAATATAGCAAATCTGAACAAATGACAGGGACATTGACTCAGTATTCAAAAATCTCCTAACAAAGAGAAGCCAGGACTGGATGGGTTTACTGGTAAATTTTCCCGATCATTTAAGGAAGAATCAATTTCAATTTTTCTCAAACTCATCCTAAACACTGATAAGAAACAAATATTGCAAATTCCTTTTATAAGGCCAGAATTATTCTGAGACTAAAGATAGGCAAAAACACTAAATGTTGGTTTAGGTCCATATTCTTGATGTACGTAGATGCAAAATACCTCAATGAAATAGTAGCAAACCAAATTCAGTTGCATATCAAAAGCTTTATATACCAGTATCAAGTGGAATTTGTCTTTGGCTTGTTAGAATGACTCAATATACAAGAACCAATAAATTATCTCAGAGTAACAAAATGAAGTGTAAAAATCATATGACCATCTCATTAGATTTGGAAGTATTTGATACAATTCAGTATCCTTTCATGATGAAAAGTCTCAAATTAGGATGGAAACCAAACTTTAATGTAATAAGGCTGTATGTGACAGACTTATAGCTGAGAGCATACAAAATGTATAATGCTGAAAGCCTTACCTCTAAAATCAGGAACATGACAAGGATGTACTAATTATTTCCATTCAACATAGCACTGAAAGTCCTAGATCAGGCATCCTCAAACTTTTTAAACAGGGGGCCAATTCACTGTACCTCAGACCATTGGAGGGCCAGACTATAGTTTAAAAAAAAAAAAAAACTATGAACAAATTCCTATGCACACTGTACATATCTTACTTTGAAGTAAAAAACAAAATGGGAACAAATACAATTCACACCGCCGCATGTGGCCCAAGGGCTGTAGTTTGAGGACCCCTGTCCTAGATAGAGGAATTAGTCAAGAAAAAACAAATGAAAATTATTTTTTGAAAAAGTAAAACTATCTCTGTTTGCAAGCAACAAAATCTTCTATACAGAAAATCCTAAATTTCTCACAATAATGTCAGAATTATTAAATTCAATAATTTATGTTGCAACAAAGTTGCAAGGTATGAAATTAACATATAAAAATAAATTGAGTTTTTATATACTAATGATGAAATATCCAAAAAAAGAAATGAAGTAAATATCCCCACTTACAATATCAAAAATAATAAAATAGAAGTAAATTTAAGAAGGTGAAATGTGTAGAGTGAAAAATATAAATCATTGATGAAAAATTCAAGAAGACAAAAATATAAGATTATCTTATGCTCATATACTGAAAGTATTAATACTAGTGAAATGGCTATATTTTGAAACCCACCTATACATTTTATGCCATCTCTATCAAAATTCTAATGGGATTTTTTACAGAAACTAGAAAATAAAGTATCCAAAATTTCAAATGGAGCTATAAAAGAAAAGCCAAAATAATTTTGGGCAAAAAGAACAAAGATGAAGCATCACTTTTTCTGGTTTCAAAATATATTACAAAACAAAATCAACCAAAATATCATGGTACTTACATAAAAACAAACATGTAGACCAATGGAACAAAATAAAGATCCACAAATAAACCCATACATTTATGGCCAAAACATTTTTCACAATGGGTAGAAACAGAAAATAGGGAAGAGGTTTTTAATAAGCAGTGAGGGAAAAATTGAACGTACACATGCCGAAGAATGAAATTGAACCCTGGTCTCAGGCCATGTGATAAATCTACTTAAAATAAGTTAATGACTTAAAACCTAAAACTGTAAAACAGCTAGAAGAAAATGTACAGAAAAAGCTTATTGACTATGGTCTGGACAATGATTTTGTAAATATGACCCTAAAATCACAGGCCAGAAGGAAGAATAAACAGAATTGCACCAAAGTAAAAAGCTTTTGCATGGCAAAGGAAACAACCTAATGTCAAAACCTATAGAGAGGGAGAAAATATATGCAAACATACCTCTTATAGGAGTTCATATGCAAAATATACTAGAAACTCAAACAATTCAATTTTTAAAAACTTAAAGAACGAAAGACCTGAATAGACATATCCTCTAAGAAGACAAATTACAATAGATATGTGAAAATGTCTTCAATGTCACTTATCATCAGAGAAATGTAAGTCAAAGCCAAATTCTCATACCTAGTAGAATGCCCATTATATATTTTTTAAAAAAGCGTTGGCGAGGATGTGGAGATAAGGGAACCCTGTAAATCATCGGTAGGATTGCAAATTGGTATCATCATCATAGAAAGTAGGAGGGTCCTCAAAAACTTAAAAATAGCACTGGCACATGATCCAGCAAATTACTTCAGAGTATAAATCTAAAAGAAATGAAATCATTATGGTGAGGAGATAGCTAACCTCTCATATTTATGACGGCATTATTCACAATAGCCAACATATGGAAACAACAAAATCTGATGAATGAATGGACAAAGAAAAATGTGATATTCAGCCTTAAAAAAGTAGAAACTTTTGTCATTCATGTTAACACGGATAAACCTGGATGAAATTACACTGAGTGAAATAAGCAATAAGCCAGATACAGAAAGACAAATACTGCATGATCTCATTTATATGTGGAATCTAAAAATGTCTAATGCACACAAGTGCACACGGTTGTGAAGGGCTCGGAGGATAGAGAAACCGGGAGGCATAAACAGATACTCCGTGCAAACGGTAAGCAGAGAAAGATCACTTTAGGACAAAGAATATTTATTATCTGGTATAGAGAAGGACATTATTGAATGAAAAAAGGATAAATTCTTCAAGAAGACAAGTAATTCTAAATAGTAATGTTTCTAACAAGAGAGCTTCAAAATACATAAAGCAAAAACTGGTTGGAGCCGAAGAAAGAACTAGAGAAATATACACTTAGGGTCTTTATTATTCCTTACCAATAATGAATAAAGAGTAATAATTTATGAGAGAAAAATATCAATAAAGGCATGGCAGCACTGCAAAATGCTACCAAACAGCTAGTATAAACTGAAATTCATTGAAAACACCATCCCATCCCCCAAAAAAGTTCGTTTATTTTTCCAAATGCAGAGGGAAAATTTACCAAGTTAGATGATATTCTGGTCCATAAAATAACCCTAAATATATTTAAAAGAAATGAAATCGTATAAACCATGATAAGAATTAACCTAGAATTCAGTAACAGAAATCTATCTGAATGTCTTCAGAATTTTGAAATAACGTATTTCTGAATAATATACAAATCAAAGAGGAAGCCTTGAATAAATTTACAATATTTTGAACTGATTAAACATTAAAAAAATCATATTAAAATTTCAGGGGTATAGCTAAAACTTACAGGAAATACATAGTGTTAAATGCTTTTATTAGAAACAAAAAAAGGTCAATAATAATCTAAGCACCCACTCTAAGTATTAGAAAAAGAGAAATTAAATCCAAACAAACAGAAGAAACAAAGGATTAGAGTAGAAATCAATGAAATTCAAAATGGAAAGACAATAATCAATAAAACTTAAAGCTTATTTTTTGAAAAGATCAATGGACTGGATAAATCTCTAAATATATTAATTCACAAGAAAAATAAGGTGATTCAAATGATCAATATCTGCAATGAAAGGAAGCATTGATATGGAGACAAAATATTAAGAGAATGAAGACACATTATAGACAATTTCATGCCCGTGATTTCAACAACTTTATATAAAATTGAACAATTCCCTGAGAGAAAAATGTACAGAATCTCACTCAAGAAGAAATAAATAACATGAATAGTTGTATGTCTATATTAAAAATTGAAATTACACTTAAAAATCTTCCAAAAAATGAACCTCCTGGTAAAGATTTTATTGATAAATTCTAGCACATTTTATGAAGTAATAGTATCAATTTTATATAATATTTTGCAGAACAGAGAAGGATTAAGCATTTCTCAGCTCATCTTGTAAGTCTTGCATTTCCCAATACCAAAATTAGTAGAGTATGAAAATGAAAAATAGTAACTTTATAATAGAGAAATTTAGCAGACATCACCTTAACCAAATAATCCAGTACCCTATCAATGTTAATGAACCATGTTGATATTATGAACCACTTGAATGATGCAATTCTTTCCCAGTATCTATAAACTTAGTCTGATCATGAGAAAACATCAGACAAGTCTAAGTTGAGGGACATTCTACAAAATTCCTGACTGCTACACTTTAAATGGGCAATATTCTCGGAGAGGGAGAATTGATGCAGGACATTTGGCACCCTAGTCAGCTCAGCAGAGCTGGTGGACCTGCCGCCTCCTCCTTGGCGGTGTCGGTGCTACGGCAGTCAGCTGAAGAGCCAGCGGGCTGGATGACAGGCAAGGAGGGGGACCCCCAACCACAACAGAGGCTCCAATAGCCAAAAAGGCTGGACAACTGTCGAGGAGACAACTGTGCCTTGGTGTCTTCTTCACTTTACACTTAGGACTAAATGTGGAACCCCCATTTCCTATGCCTAGGTCAATTTCTTGTGAATTTCCTAGGCCTCATTTCCATGAATGGACTGTGTCCATTCATTGATACATTCATTCACCTTGCCCCGGGCGGAAGGGACTGTATTCATTCCTTTCCTTGCCAAGGAACCCATATGCCTATATATACCCTGAGACTAAAGGCCTAAAGGAAGAGAGGGGGAGAGACCGGGAGAGAAACGGAGAGAGCTTCTCTCTCCCCACTTGAATTCTCTCCCTCTACCAGGAGATTTAGTGTTTTCTGTATTCTTTTCTGTAAATAAATTCTGTCTTACCACTGGGGGGAGGAGGGAAATAATGTAATGAAGAATAATAAAATACATGTATTTAAAAATAAATAAATAAATAAATTGGCAATATTGTGGAAGAGAAAGAAAAACCAGCACATGTCCACAGACTGGTGATTACAGAGACAGGGCAACTAAACGCACTGTTTGGTCCTGTGGCAATCTGAATGGAGCCAGTAGTTAAGGGTAACAGTGTATTGTTCCAAGGTCCATGTCAAAGTTTTGATGAATATGCTTTGTTACATAAGATTATAATGGTAAGGAGTTGGGTGAAAGATATATCACAACTACTATTTTTGCATCTCTTTAAGTATGAAATTATTTCAAAATAAAAAGTTTAAAAAATTAGGGCGGTACCTGTGGCTCAGCTAGTAGGGCACCGGTCCCATATGCCAAAGGTGGCGGGTTCAAACCCTGCCTCCGCCGAACTGCAAAACAAAAAAAATAGCCGGGCGTTGTGGCGGGCGCCTGTAGTCCCAGCTATGGGGGAGGCTGAGGCAAGAGAACCACCTAAGCCCAGGAGTTGGAGGTTGCTGTGAGCTATGTGATGCCACAGCACTCTACGAAGGAGGGCGATAAAGTGAGACTCTGTCTCTACAAAAAAAAAAAAAAAAAAAAGTTTAAAAAATTGATACAGGCGAACCTTACTAAATGCAGAATACAAACGTCTTCATATAATAACTAAGAAAATGCCCTGAAGGCTATGTTAATCAGTTTGATGAAAATATTTCAGATTATATTGAAACCAACACATTGTAGCCCTTGATTGCACTGATGTGCACAGCGAGCAGGGCGCCGGCCCCATATACCGAAGGTGGCGGGTTCAAGCCCAGCCTCGGCCGAACCGCAAAAACAAAAAAATAGCTGGGCGCTGTGGTGGGCGCCTGTAGTCCCAGCTACTCGGGAGGCTGAGGCAAGAGAA